>OZ007598.1:122960009-123197009 GCA_963931845.1 Maratus michaelseni
TATAAATAGAGACAAAGAAAAATCATAAAATGATACAGCGGCTAAATTTAGGTAGCATAATCATATTTAGTGCAGAAAGCTGCCATATTTATTTGTTGTTTTGGTGCCAAATTTTAAATAAATTGCAAGAATATTGCCAAAATTTAAAAATGGAATTTTCTTCATAAAGTGCATTCAGCTAAAATATTTTTTTCTTTGGTTCTATTCACGATACGTCGATCGGGGGAAAGTTATATTTACTCCGTAAACTTCAATCTCCTTTATGATCGGGCGAACCTATCGCCAATCGCGAACAGAGTCGAAGATTGTTTTCCTATTTCGTCATAGTTCTATTTAAATTATTTCTGTTTACATTAGAATTGTGTGGAAAATCTTGGTTTGACAGTATGTTTAAAGCTTCTAAGCTTCTTTTCTAATCTTATATATTTGTCTGTTGTTAATTCATGTTTATATTCAGAAGTTAGGTAAAATAAATATTATATTTTGTCTGCAATGAGATCTAGTTACAAATCTCAACAATTTTGTCTTAGAAGAAAAAAAAAATGATTGCTTGATGCGTAATTCAGTAATACTATATCTTATTTTTTTTCCTTTGGACTATCTGTTAGTAGTAACTTAACCGTACAAAACATATTCATTAGGATTTTTATTTTATGTTCGAAGGAATTTTAAGAATCTTTTTTGAAGTGTTGTAAGGATACAATTACACCTTCATATTATAATTTCTTTGAACGAATGAAGTAAAAAGACATAGTACAGGAGAACTCTAAGCATTAAAATGCAAATGCTTTATCAAAATGTACGCTATTTACAAAATTTTTCGGACTCCGCTAATTTGCATTCCAAATTTGAATTATGACATAACAATTTATGTAATTTTACCGTACTTGAATATAATGGTGTTATAGTTGCGCCAAAAATTAGCATAAGTATTTTAATTTTTTCATGCAGGTGCCATGTGAAACCAACCAATGAACTGACCCTTGATATCTCAGAAACTGATCATTTTCTGCACAATTATTTTATCCCTGAAGTCAACAAAAAATACCAAATAATTTTTTTCGAGTGAATAGTTTTGGATACTAATTTGTGTGAATTTTGTGAATATATTAGAATGGCTTTGGGATTGTGTCAGAAAAATTTGTATTTTTTTTTTTTTTTTTTAAGAGCAGCCTTGCTTAAATATATTTAATACAAAATATTGCAAAAAATTCAAGATTATTCCTACTGTTTGTCTCAGTTTCTATGTGGACTTTAATTTTGTGTTAAGTTTCAGGACTAACTGCGTTGTATATATGCTGGTTCAGCTGTTAAAAGTTTTGTTAAATACAGTATGGAACCATTTATCTGGAATCCAGTTAACCGGAAAACCAGTTATCCAGAATGATATTTCCAACTGACTGATTCCAGAAAAAAGTGCTCTGCAGTGCCAGTTTGACATGTGCATTGCTTGATACATTACCACATGCATTGTACAACTTGATCAATATCTAAGATTTGAAATTAAAGCATATTTAGCCAGAAATTGCCTTCTTTCAAACTCTGATTAACCCCTTAAGTACCATATTCAATTTAGTGATAGTATGCTGAACACCAGATATATTAAATTTTCATCAAAAGTAGTTTATGTCGTTATTTTCTATCTATCAGAGATACAAACAATCAAAAAGTCGAAAGCAAAACAGTACAATTTACGAAAGACAACTGAACAGAATGACCAACGCATAAATAAATTATCAAGGAAAAAAGAAACAAAGCAGCGGGAAAACTAAAGATTTTTTCTTGGACACGTAATGCCATTATTATTGGTGTCTATTGGGTGCGAAAACAATAATTGCTATAATGCCCGTACAAAACAAATCACACTAGCAATTAGAAATGCAAAAAACTAGATGCTTAGAAAGAACATTTATAGTCTGGACTTAAAAGGAGGACGTACGCACATACGTCCAAATACATTCAAATAGAAAAATTCATGACATACTCAAATAGACTTCGTACATCCTGGTGCTTAACCCATTCGGGACCATGGTCGCATATATGCAACCTCAAAAAGAGCATACAGAATTTGTTTTAGGCACCAGTAAAAAATATAAGTAATATTCGCTTTCTTTAATTAGAGCATTTTTTGTGAGGTAGCTTTTTAAAAAAAAAGTGGTGCCAACAGAATAAAATTTGTGTAAAAGCCGTCAGTGCCGAAGGGGTTAAGGGGTTAATCTTTGATTTTGATGAATCTGAGCCTTAATCAGAGTAATCTTGTAATTTGAAATTAGTAACAATGTTACAGCCACAAATATTCTACAAATCTCATCAAATGGATGTTGCTTTAATGTCCAACCAGTTATTCAGAAAAACGAGCTATCCGGAATACATCTGGCTCTGACCATTCTGGATAAATGGTTCTATACTGTATATATATTTTCTGCTTCGTACAAATTTGTTGATCAATAGTGACACAAACACTTCATAATAAAATTTAGTTTACCAAAGGCAATTTTAGGAAGTGATTTGTAAATCATGGGGGGAAGTAAGCATTGTGAAGGACTCATTAATTTTGTATGTAAGAAAGGATAAAGTATAATTCAATAGTAGAAGTCAAAAATTTTCTTTATATTTTAATGGAAGTAGTAACTTAACATAGTGACTTTAAGAAAGACAATTTGATGTCTTAAGTAAAAGGATAAAATGCAAATTCTTATTTTTTTGCAATGAAAGACGTTTCCTAAATAATAATAATAAAAAAAAATGCATTTAACAGTGGTAATGAGTTCTTATATTAGATAAAATGTTTATGAATGATAAAATAATGCAAATAGTAATTTAGATTTTGTAAAAGTTCCAAAGAAATATTACAAAGATACATCAAGCTGTTAAAATTTTTAAACATACAAATAACAAAAAAAATCCTATAGTAGTATATTACAGTCGACTCTGTGAAATCCGCCGATGTTAATCCGCAAATCTCTATAATCCGCCATCCATTTTCAAATGTAAACAATGGAAATCATACTTTCATAGTTAAGCTGATTATAGAAATTACATATAGTTGTTTTTATGAATTATCAATTTTTAAATGCTTTAAATTGTGATTTAACAAGTTTTATGTGATTTGCATGATGTGTATTAAAATAATAACTTTAGGTAAGCAAAAGGAACAACTAAATGCTAATATCAGTGGAGTAATTTATATTTTAAAACTAATACATTCATGTAACAGCTGACTAAAGAAATATCTGCAGAAATTAGTAACTGATTTGGTCTTATTTGAAAGGCACTTTTGCTAAATACCCCTCTAAACAACTTGGATATATCTACCCTATATATATAAAATTCTAATGAAACAAATTTGTGAAACGATTTTATGAAACGATTTTATGAAACGGCTGATTAAACGACTGATTATGTTCTAGGGCTATTTTTAATAAAATATTAAATGCTTGATGGTGAAATTAATACCAATTGTTCATAAAAATCCGCGGATGTCAAAACTGGTAATAGAATTTTGAAATTGGAATTAGTTTTCGAGATATTAATTTTTTTCTAATTTTAATGACATTTCTGTAATGATGGCAACTAATTACTCAGTTTTTTTGTGACAAAAAAGGGAAAAAAAATTGAAAAGGATCCCGATAGAAAAATTCTTCTTCTTTTTTTTCGTCATTTTCAAATTGAAATTGAATTTAAATTTTATTTCAATCGATAATGAAGACAAGATTGTAATTAAATTATGTTTTTCGGGAAAATTTGAAAAAAAATCACATTTCTATCGTCAGGATTCAATCGTCTGTCAGAATTTAATTTAATTTATAAACTGAAAATATTTTGAATAAATTCGTCCAAATGACGTCATTTATGTAA
The DNA here is from genome assembly GCA_963931845.1 of Maratus michaelseni. Lineage (NCBI taxonomy): Eukaryota > Metazoa > Arthropoda > Arachnida > Araneae > Salticidae > Maratus > Maratus michaelseni. Next base: position 122,963,868 of record OZ007598.1, read on the forward strand.
ACGCAAAAGAAAGGGGGGGAAAAGGAATTAATAGTAATTATTATTTTAATTTATATAATTGATATCATTTTGTTATTTTTTTGTAAAATTTAATTAAACGAATTTATAAAATCACTAATTTGGATATTTAGAACGGATATATAAAATATTAATTGCCCAACTGAACGGAAGGAGAATAAAATATCCTGCTTCATTTTTTCCACCAAGCTTTTTAAAAAAGCGTCAAAACACCTATAACAGAAAAGCAGCAAAAGTTCATTGGGTTTGTTTTCATAACTTTTGGCAACAAATGTACGTATATTAATGAATCTATCCCTTTTTGTAGCTCGAATTACGCCAAACCTAAAAGCAAAGAATCCTATACTGGAAAAGTACCCGATTTTCTTATGGGCAATATTCAAGTGACATAACATGATGTAAAATTATCGCGGATTGCAAATTTGTTTAAATATCTCATCAATTGATGCCGAATAAATGCAGGCATGCATGCACAAAATATTTAATTAATTTTGTATGATAAATAATTATTAGAAAATTCGTATATACATATTAATTAAAATAAATAATTTACATATTTAAAATAACATGAAAATATGCATGATGGTGCACTAAAATAGAGAGAAAATTAAAACCTGTTACTGAAAATGTCTATAACATAGTACTTTTCAATACCGTGGTTCTTAATGTTATTCACAAGCAGATGGATTTTTTCTCATCCTTAAACGCAAAGGAAGAATAGAATACAGATCGTTGTTATAAAAGTCCGAGAGGTAGCCACAATTTAAACCTAACCATTTTATACAAGCTGGTTTTCAAGTTGTAATTGATTTTACTTATCAATCCCGAAAACAGTCGTCAGTTGTCGCAACAGCTGTGTATGAGGCCATGATAATCAAAAAATGCCCAATTAAAACGTTAAAAGCATGGCAACCCAATTACAGATTTACCAATATTTTAAAAATAAAGCACGCTGTCATGTTTTTAGAGGCCTCGAAGTCTGAGTGGGGGTTGGCGAGCGTAACTCGCAGGGGGTAGGCCCCCTAGTATATATATATATATATATATATATATATATATATTCAGATTTAAGCCAAAACTTAAATTCCCATTGAGTAAATGTTCAAAAAATTAAATAACAGCTAATGCAATTTAAATTTTATAATAATTCCAACATACTTAGAATTAAGAGCTAAAAGATCTTAAGAAGATTGTTTAGCTCTTATTGTTTCAGACCAGTTTCAACTTATTTTCTATATTTAGAATTACTAAATTACTTTAGAGTTATAGTGTTCCTTTTTATATTGTTATTTTTGTACAAATATTAGTAATTTATAGTTCAGTTTAAAAAGAAAACCAAGGAATGATCTGTAATCTGCAAAACTCTTGGTCCCAAACTGTGCAGATTTAACAGAGTTGACTGTATTTAAAAAATGAATAATATAAATAAAATTTGCATTGTATAATTAAATTTTCTTTAAATTAACGTAATTATTAAATAATTTAAACCAGTTATGCATTATATTTTCCTTTTCTATTGTAATTTATGTTTAAATATTTCTAATTAATAGTCCGACTATAAAAAAATAAAATGTAAACAAAGAAATGATCTATAATCCGCCAAACCCCTGATCCCTAAGTGTGCGGATTTTACAGAGTTGACTGTATTTCTGATGTCAATAACCCTTTTTCTATGCATATACAAAACACACAACGGTGAATGGGGTATCATGTGATCATATTTTTTAATAGGCTTTTGACATAATACACTCCCATTTCATTGAAACATATTGTTTGATTAAAAACTACAGTTAATTGCAAAATTAATGACAAATATATTAGCAAATGGCACAGATGTCATATGCACAACACATTGGTGTGATTTCCCCCCCCCCCCCCCCCCCTGCCAATTTGGCGAAAACTTTGTTTATGAATATTAGTTACAAATAGCATGCAATAATAGCACATGCTTTTTTATTTCAATATAAAAATAAAATAACATAATAAATGAAATAGCTTCTATTATTTTAAAAAAGGAAATAAAAATAAATAAATCATAGTTAGATATAAATAAATATTGATATACATATGAAAACTAATTTATAAAATCAGAATAAAAAATAAAGGTAAATAAACAACAATTTATTTTTTTCGCCAAATTGGCAGGGAAAAAAAATCGTGTCAATGTGGTGTGTATATGACAACTGTGCCGAAATAAAAAATCACGTGCTATTATTGCATGTTATTTGTAACTAATATTCAAAAACAAAGTTTTTGCCAAATTGGCGGGAAAAAAAATCACACCAACTAAATATTCATCTGTCAACGAAATTAGCCATTTTTCGCGATCTTTAAATGAATTTCGCGTTTTAATGTTTTCAAAAATAGTCTGCAATATGCAATATATCATACAAAATTCGCATTTTTTCCGCGATCCTCCGACGAAATTTGCTGTTTTTTCGAGATCATTCGACGAAATTTACCCTTTTTTCGAGATCTTTCGATGAAATTTACCTTTTTTTTAGATCTTTTGACGAAATTTTTTGTTTTTTTTTTTCGAAATCCTTTGACAAAATTTACCATTTTTTGGCGATCCTTCGACAAAATTTGCCATTTTTTCACGATCTGTTGGCAGAATTCTCCATTTTTTTGCGATCTGACGACGAAATTTGCCATTTCTTCGACGAAATTTACCTTTTATTCATGATCCTTCGACGAAATTGACCGTTTTTTCGTGATCCTTCGACAAAATTAACAGTTTTTTCCATGATCCTTTGACGAAGTTGACGTTTTCTCCGTAGCCCTTCGGCAAAATTTGCATTTTTCTGCAATCCTTCAACGAAACTGATTTTTTTTATGGCCTTTTGACTAAATTTGTTTTTTTTCGCAATCTGTCAACGAAATTAGCCATTTTTCGCGATCTTTAAATGAAATTCGCGTTTTATCTGCGATTCTTCGATGAAATTCGCCATTTTTTTCACGATCCTTCGATGAAGTTTGCCGTTTTTTCGCATAATTTACGTGCTATAGCGCATCCACGGCATCGCTGTATGTTTTTAGTCTGCAGGCGCCCTAAAAAGTCTGCAATGCCCGTCGCAGCGTCGCGTACATTCTGCCATGGGGTTTTTTATGTCTGTTAAATCCTGTTGTAATGCGACATTTTCCAAACGTCTTCAAAATTCTTCCTTCGACTATTGTTATATGCTAAGAATGCCAAATAACTACATTCGTTAGGTTTCAGAAACTAACATATTCGTTAAATTTCAGTAAAACCTAACTTCTGTGATTTGGTTAGCTACTTTTAATTTCATTAGCGTAAAAGGAGATTTTTACCCCAAACTGAAAAAAAATTCAGGGCCGAAAGGGGTTAATGGTAACCTGCCTAAAATGCTTGTATTAAGTTATTGGTTTGGCTTGGCGCAAGCTTGCAGAATGCATCAATTAAAAAGTCACCAAACAGTGGTGCATGAGTGTAACACATCTGTTCCATAAATTATTCTAAATTAAAAAATATTTGCCAAATACACCAAAAGCAACTATTATGGTTTAATAATTAATTTCTATACAAATATCACTGACAACTCCAATTTTATCAGAAAAAAATGTATAGTAAAAATATTAAAAAGCAAAATATAGTTTTACTATCTCTTGTAAAAAAATACATATTTGCATTAGTTAAGTAAAAATATATGGTAGAAATACGCAGAAAAAAAGTCATTACTGTTAACCATATAAAAATATATATATGCCACATAGCTCTCCAATTTAGTCAATCAAAAATGCTTAATAAAAAAAATTACAGAAATCACGTTTTTCTTATCTTTTCATTTGTGAATACATTTATTGGTTCTTCAAAATCGAGACTGTCTGTGATATCCAATTCTGTGGTGAACATTCCAAGATTGACCAGTCATTTTAGATTATGTGCTGTCCATAAATGATTTTGTAATTCTTCAGTGCAGTTACACATTTGGGTAATAAAAAATACTGATGGGTTGTAAAACTTAACTGAAATCTACAGCACTGATATATAATTAAATTAGGAATTAATTATATTTAGTTAAAAATGTTTTATAATTTAAATTGTAGTTTAAGCCTCTTTATTGTTTTCAATATTATATTTATATGAATTCATTAAGGAGCTAAATTAATTGCTTATTTATAATTTATATATATTTTCTTTTAGTTTTTCACCTTGTGAAAATCTTGTTAAAAAAATGCCTCCTGTCTTCTTGGATAGACTGCCACTGCCTACATTACAGGCCTATACTACTGTCAGTGTTTTATTATTTTCATCTGCAATTTATTATGCAATTCAAGTAACTTCAGATCCAGAGTGGAACATTGACTTGCAGGAAAATAAAACTGTGTCAGATGGACTTGAAAATGAAACCGAATCTTTGGAAAGTATTAAAGTTATGTTACAGAATCTAGCAATCAATAATGCTATAACTAAGAAATTATACGAAATGTGTATCATCTTTGTTGAAGACTCATTGTGTACATGGGTAAGAGATATTTTTTATTCTTTGGTTGATTATCTATAGTATGTTTTCCGTATGTTTAGGAATATTTTCAATACTTTCCAACAGAATTGAAAAGAGTTTATGAATTCATTTTGTTTGTTGGTCTGTCTGCTCTTTAATTCTTGTAAATATACTCAGATTGCCATGCAATTTTTATGTTTTTGATGTCTAGCATAGAATGTTTCATATTGAAAATAAAGTGTGTAACATTTATAGGTTCAGGGGCCCCAAATGGTCCCCTCTTTTGGAAAATGTCCACTTTTATGCATTTTGATCCATTTTCAGTGACTGAAAAACAATTTAAAAAAATTATTAATGTGAAAAAATCAGTGCAAAATGCAAAAAAAAAAAAATAAATAAAAAAAAATAAATAATAATAATAATAATAATTACAAGGACAATTGTAACCGGAATTCTTCATGAATGTCAAAAATCGCCGTGAAACTTGAAAGAACTCAAGAAATCATATAAATAAGCGATGAATTCAAAAATTATTACTGTACAAATTCCGAATAAATTTTATTGAAAAGAGCACAAAATTTATTAAATCGGGCTAAAAGATTGAAACCAGATTCCTTATACAAATGTCAAAAAATCTCCACAGAATGCAAAAACATTCTAAAAATCTATAAAAGAATCTCAAAAAATTAAAAAATCACTGTATGAATTCCGTATAAACTTTACTACAAAGAGGGGCAACATTTACTTTATTGGTCTAAAAAAAATTTAAATCTTATTCTTTTTACTTATGTGGAAAAATCATTTCAAAACATGAAAAATTGCTACAAATCACATAAAAAATTAAATTTTAAAAGATCTAATTAAAAAATCCAAAAACTGGTTTTGATCTTCTTGTCAAATCTCTCAGTAACTCTGTCAAATGTTATCTGAAATTATATAAAGCATAATGTCTTTACTCCGAACACTTAAATTAAAACTAGATAGTAATCATTCAGTTTTTTGAAATATTGACTAAGAGCAAAATGGCAAGTTGAGGTACTGATTTTCACAAAAATACTTCTTATTTATTTAATGATTTTCTTAATTTATTTAATGATTTTCTTATTTATTGATTATAATTTAAAAATGATTGTCTTAGCCATGTACCTTTTATATCAAAATGTATCTTTTATTTCTTGATTTCATATTTATTATTTACTATCTGAAATATATTTTTTTTTTAATAGATCCTTATTAATATGGCCTATTGTACAATGATTCTCATTGGAAAATGCATTCAAAAAATTGTTTTTGGAGAACTTAGATCTATTGAGCAACAAGTAAGTTTAATCATAATATTGTTGTGATTTTTCTTTTAATTGTACATAGTGATACGAAAATCCATATAAATAATTCCTTTTATGTATGTTCTTTTATATTAATATGTACTGTGTTTTTTAACTTTTCACGTTGCTCCTCAGTAACTTCAGAAGTTTCCTGTCAATGCTTCTGAAGCTGTTTTGCAACTCTATCATATAATGTCTGTTTTGAAAATGTTATGTGATTCTTAAATGTTATGTGTTGGTTGCTTTGCCAATAAATAGAGAAAAAATAGAGTAAAACAATTTAAAACTAAAATCAATGTTACAAGGGTGATGTGTGTAATGGTTACATTGCCTTGTTCGGTCATCATAATTATACTCCTAGAATGGATACCTTAGTTCTACAGTATTTTGCTGCCATCACCGGTACTAAAGTGATCCAGACACGTTGGGAAAGAAGTTCTCATAAAATAACCAATTAATAATTTATTGATTAAAATTATTATGCAAGAAAAATGTTATAGTGATAGTTATTATATTGTCACTAGCCGTATGTGACTGTCATATGGCAATCTCCCTGATCACCCGTTTTAATATATATATCTTAAATGTACTACTCATACATATAATTCCGTCTAAGTAATAATTAGTTTTACTTTGGGCCAAACTGTCCAATGCACATTATCTCTGTAACTCAACACAATTCTCTACACGTCTATATCCAATGCTGTGCACTGACCACCCTTGCGTCTTATGCTATCTGCTACACATTAACCATACACCTCCTTCACTCTTCACTGCACACCAGCAACTCTGGCATTCTACGCTCTCGCTGCTCTTCCACGAGTGACCTGTCTCTCATTGTCCCCTTACACTACAAATCGACGGGGCTGTCATTCTTCATTCACAGAACTTCCATCCACGTGGGAGCGTTTGTTCTAGACCTTTCCACCCTGGCCTTTGTCTCGATCATCCTCCCCTTGCATTCTTCTGTGAAATCCAGCTCCCTAGGAATGTGGTGCTCATTGTGTTTCTTTCATTGTATTTCTTTCAAAACCAGATTAGTACTTTACAAAGAAATCGAGAACCTCTCCCAAATAGATAATAGGACCAGGGGAAATTCCACTGTCAATCACATACAGCAGTTTTACAACAAAAGAAAAAAATATATTGGAATACAGTAATATAATAATGAATAAAAAATAATTACTTAAATTAATTAGAAATATACAATATGAGTCTTGCTAAAGTCAGAAACCTGACAATGGGGAAAATAAAATCCATTTATGATTATAATTAGAGATCGACTGACTGTTTGTTTTCAGTGGGTTTTGGTCAAAATCTCAGATTCAGCTAATATTCGGTTTCAGTGGAAAAATTGCTGAACATTCGATGCATGCCAAAACCACAGCCCACAGTGCTTTGGGGTATTTTTTATTCATACTTGCCATTGTTTGACAATTCGAATAGTATTGATGACAAGAAAATACTTAGTAATAGTAATAACTGTTCATTTCTTATAATAATGAAGAAATAAAACAAAATGTGCATAGCTAAAATGCATTGATAGAAGTTAAATTTACACTACATCAGAATGCCAAACAGTCTGTAAGAATCACATACACAGAAATACGTTTAACATGAAACTGCGGGGACCGATTTTTTTTTTTTTTGTGTGTGTTAAAAGAATCATAAAAAAACCAAAGAAAAAAAAAACCTTACCACTATTTCCAATCTCGCTAAATTTTATTTCGATTTCCTGTTAAATTACTAGTGGGTTGCATCCATTAGGGTAAAAAGCATGTTATTTTTCATCTCTGTAATAAATGGTAAAATTCACCAACTCATTGATCCTGTGTCGCTGTTTTACCTCAATAAATTAAAAATAATGTGTCACTTGTCACTAAAAACAATTTTAAGTTTATTAATTAGCATAATTTTTCATACATGTTGTATAGCAGCATTAAAAGTATAGATAATTATAATTTTGGGTGATGAAAGGTGTGAATATTGTGATTTTTTAATATTCTTGTCAATTTATCATTCTTGTCAATAAGTCAATTTTTTTTCTAAGTTTTGAAGCTAGATGTAAAATATTAATTATTTTAATTTGTCTATCTATCCAATCTCTATCCTCTAGTTTTCATAAAATTATAAAAATTTTCAAAGATTTTGAAAACTGCTGTTTGAAATGGATTATTTTTGTGTGATCAGCACTGTTTTTTTAAATAATTGTTTAAATGATGAATTTTACTATTAAAATTAACTACGTTTTATCTATTTAGGTTTTGTGTGTAATGTTACAATAAATGTAAGTTTTTTGGAGCCAAAGAATACTGACATTTTTGTTTTTTATTTGTGTTCATTGGCATACCAGTTGCTTAACCAATTAAACAATAAAAGCTGGTTTCTGCATATATAAAAATGCATTTATCATCAGAACAAGAAAACCAAAATCTAAATTTCTGTTTAAAAAGAAAAAATAGTTTAAATGCAGCGAAAATCTGTGCAAATTGATAGGTAATACGGTGTCCTCTCACTTATACGCGATACACTGAAATTATTTTTCGGTATCAATTTTTTTAAGGTAATTTTTGCCTTATTAAATCTCAGAATCTATAAATCGAATTTTACTATTTTAAAATCGTGGTATGAAAAAGCAATTACTGAACATCACGTATAAGTGAGAGGTCGCTGTATTTTCATTTATTTATAATTCTGCTATGAAAGTGCATTGTATGTTGTCACAGTATAGACAAAAGTCTACATCTGGATATGCATCTACTGCATGCAGTGTTACTCTTTTATACAGGTGTCTGTCAAAATTAACTGTATATACTCTTGTTAATCTTTTAATTTTGTATTTTTTGTGTACTCATATAATTAATAATTTATTGAATGTACTAGTAATTATCTTTTATTCTTATTTATAGCATATTAAAGACAAGTTTTGGAACTTATTGTTCTACAAGTTCATATTTATATTTGGAGTAATGAATGTTCAATACATGGAAGAAGTTCTTTTGTGGTGTGGGTGGTTTTCATTTGTGGGTGCATTCCACCTTTTATCCCAGCTTTGCAAAGATAGATTCGAATATGTAAGTAAAACTTTATTTGTTAACTATAGTTTAATATCTTTGATACATAGGTATATATCAGGTGTATTATTTCTGTTGTCAACAACCCTTTTTCAAAACGCACAACAATGAATGTGGTATAATTCGAAAGGTGTTTTAACTGTCTTCTGACATAGTACACTCACATTTCGTTAAAACATGTTTTTGATTAAAAATTGCAGTTAATTAAAAATTAAATCAGCATTGTTTGCATAAATGAAATGAGAGTTTTTTTTAAAATCAATCTTGCCACAAAAATAAAATACTGTATTATATCATGCTCAGCAATGATTATTAAAAAAGATAAAGTGTTATGTTTCTGCACGGGTTTATTTTATATTTATGATTAAAAAACAAAATTGAAATGTTTAGAAGAAAAAGACACAATTGATCAATTTAAGCAATGGTATTTCACATGTAGCATAAAAGGCATGCTTTGTTATACTAGATTAAATTGAATTTTATATGTATTCAATTTATTTTTCTTTGTCTCATGTTTTTTCCAAAGTGGATGACGTCTTCCTTTAATGCAGCTAAAATACGATTGTTAATTTTTTTACTCACACATTCCTTTTGCTGTCTTCAATCAGTTTGTACCGTGACTGTGATGGAATAAATGAGATGGTATTTTGGCTTGACTAGTGCTGTTTGGAGATATTTTTATCATTAATTTTTCTTTAGAATTTTGAACCAGCATCTAAAAAATATTAGATGTTAATAAATAATATTAGACAACAGTGCGAAATCTTCACATGGGTCCACTGGTGATTAGCTACTTCAAAGGAACTGTATCTCTGATAAATTTAACACAGTTTCAGATTCTCAACACCCACATCTAATCTCTTTTTTTGATGTAATGTATTTAACATAACACAAATAATTTTTTTTTTTTTTTCAGTAAAGAATAATTTTTCACTTTTGATTTAAATCAGTGATTTAAAAAAACAACAACAAAGGGATTTAAATCAGGATTTTAAGAGAGCTGAAACCCCATACCATGGAAAGCGTTCCATTTTTTCTGTATTCTAAAATTGCAATCGCCCCTTCCCCTCCCTCCCATAGAATAACAAAAAATACCCACTTATTCAGGGTATCTTCCCGATTATAATGGTATTTTTTGTTTTAAAAAATATCATTTACTACTTAAAAACATTTTCTAGAGGTTAATTTCATGTTCATTTTCATCTTTTCCATTTTTTTTTTCAATCTTAAACTACCCTTTCTGTTTTCTGGATGAAAATACAAAAAAAAAAAAAAAAAAAAAAAAAAAAACACCTACTCTTTCATGGTACTTTCCCGTTTGTAACTGTATCTTTGATTTAACAAAATAACTATATTTACCACTTAAAAAAAAAAAAAAAAATTCTGGAAATTAATGCAAATGCTGCTGACTATTTAAATAGATAAAGATAGGGATTGAGCAGGGGAATATTTTTCCTGCCATGTTAAATAATTTTATAATTTAATAATATTAAAAATAATTAATAATTTAAATAAATTTAATTAATTTATATAAATAATTTAAATAAATTTAACTAATAATTTAAAATATTTAATAATTTAATATTAAAAATAATAATTTAAATACATTTAACTAATTTATATAAATAATTTAAATAAATTTAACTAATAATTTAAAATATTTAATAATTTAATAACTTTACAGCTAATTGGCTGATTTTGAGATTTTTTAACCATTTTTTTTTTATTTAAAGAGAGGAAAAGAATAATATAGGCTACATTTCTTTTTTATTATTTAGGTTTTGCTCGGGAACTTTTGGTCAGAATTGAAAGCGTGATATATCCAGTGGTGGGATTCATTCAGTTCGCGCCGATTCCGTAGAGTCACTACTTGATTTTTTGTTGAGCTCGGAGAATCAGTTGTTAAAATGACACTTGTAAGGCAAAAATCATCAATTTACATTCCTTATTCTCTTTAAATGATCATCTGTACAACAGTGTGTTCAAAGCATAACACTGTATCATGTTCTCATTTGTTTCAGCTCTGTGCTACATCCAAAATTCTCATTAGATAAATGTGCTACTGGTTCTATAGAATATCTTCATAAGAGTAGTGACATACGTACATATACAATGAATTTTCAGATTCTAAGTTTTTGTCTGAACTATAACAGCATTTTTACAGTTACAATATAGGTAGTATTTTATTATATTAATCGTATTCATTGAACAAATGTTTTCCTTTGTTTCACAAGTTTTAAAATTTATAACAATGGCAGGTCTCATATTATTGTTAAATCTGGTTTGTCCAAACTCTCAATGCTTATCAAGCACTGCATAGCTATTTTTATTCAAATTAAAAAACTCATCTTGAAAGTATGTATTTTATAACTAATTTGACATTGACATTGATATTTTAAAAGAAATCTCTCTTCTTTCAAATGCTTCACAAGCGATAAATGTGGACATCCTAAAAGCTTAAAAACTTTTTATGATAAGTTTTATTAAAGTGTTTGAAGTGCTTGAAATTGAAAAGGCCCCAAATGAACTAAAAGTTAATTTATTAATTACTTCAGAAACCTGCGAAAAAATTGTATTTGTGGATAAATTATCAATTTGTCAGGCTTCCTTTGGAAACATAGTTCTTTTTCTCTCTCTCCTTTTTTATCTGCTGTTTTTCAGGACTAATGTATTAAGGGTATTCAAAAGCAAACTGTAACCAATTTAATTTTAATAGTGAAGTTTTATTTTTTTCTCTTTTAATCACTTTCTTGTCCAATGTTAAGTTATATTGAACTCATTTTTTGTAATATAGTTTATATATTTTGTACATTAAATAAATTTCAGCTGTCTTTTTCTCCAACAACTCCCAAATGGACTCACCTGAGGTTGTTTGCTTTGATATTCTTCATACTTGCTGTGTCTGTCACTGTTTGCATAGGTATTGGACTCCATGCTACCTTTAGTACATTCTGTTTCATGTCTGCTGAGGTAATTATTATTATTTTTGCATTTTAAAGATAATTTTCATATTCCAGCATTCATTTGATATATATATTATTTTCATGATGTTTATATTTTTGTGCTTTTATTTTTCTAGTGGGCCTTAGTTACTCTCCGCACATTGCATGTTTTGATCAGGTAATTTTATTATTTTGAAACCTAAAAAATGTGATATATTTTTTTAATAAAATATCTAATTTCTTAATGTATGTTTACTGTAAGAGGACTTGGTATCCTTTGATTTATTCTTTTGAGTATTTTATAGTAAATTTTGACATATTATGAAATGATTTAATAATAACAAATGCAATTCTTGTGGTAAAATTTAAGAAAATTTTAAAACCCTACTTCTCTTACAATTTTGAACTTTTTGAAAAAAAAATATTTTTTCTTTTACTATTTTGTTTTGCAATGATAGGGATCAGATATCCAAAAATGTAACTAAGAAAAATACATAAAATGGCAACAGATGTAAGAATACAGTAAAAATGACTATTTTCATTATTATTTAAAAAAAATAAATAAACTGTTTATATTACTAAAAATCTAATCCTTAATTTTATGAAATGTACTTTGAGAAACACTAAAAAATGATAGTGACTAAATTGAAAAGCATATATTTCAGTTTTAACATTTTGATCATACTGATATATTCAAGAAACACAAACTGAGAAAAATAAATTAAAAAATTTCAACTCTGAATCATTTAAACGGAAATGGATAAAGTAAAAAACCTTTTTCACATATTTATAATCATTGGATCTTTTACATAATGTGGAAATATCTTTCACACAATCAGAAAAACCTTATATAATTTAAGGGATTTTTTGCTAAACATCTTTAGTGAATCTTCAATAGTTGGAGTTTCATAGTTGAGATTTTTCCAACAGAGTGAAAAATGTCCAGGCCAGGACTCGAACCTGGGTACCTTGGCTTGTCGTGCCAATGCTCTTCCTACTGAGCTACCTGGATTGTATCCTGGCTGGCATAATTCACTCTTGTTTGTTGTGAACTGCAATGCTAGTTTCATTCATCTGATCTGAGCTATAGCATTTACAGGGGTCGGAAAACTACTTTTTTATTGCAGCGAACTACAACCACTTTGTTGAAAATGTAGTCAACTACAACTACTTGTTTTAAAAAGTAGCGACTACAAACTACTTTTCAAAAGTAGCCACTACTTTGCTACTTTCAAATTTTGTCAAAGTGTTCAATTCACACTGAAGGCACAATTCAAATTGAAGACACACGGATTAAATAATATTGTGACCCGTCGTTATATTGTGTCTTCCAGGATACAATTAAATAAATGTGACATAACCAAGAGCATTAAAAAGTTAAGGAAGATAACATACAAGAAAATGTTTTGTGTTTGTCTCCATAACACGCTTAAAACAAATTTCGTAGCAAAATTAAGAAAGATATTATAATCTAGAAAATTGCAGAAAAACAACCCTAAGTGCAAACAATAAATAAATCTGTAAATAGAGCGATTCCGAATAACAAAAAACCCAGCGTTAAAACATGAGGACTTAATAACGAATAAATAGACTAGGGTTGTCAACAAGAAAATTAATTCTTTTGGTGGGTTAGATGATTTCAGCAGCAAGTGTCAATGGAAAAAAAATCTATGACTTCACATGATGCGTTGCTATACACTGTAGCTGAGATTTGCCACTGCGATTCGGAAATTGTTGAGTAGAACAAATTCCGCACAAAAGAAGCAATTTCGACCACGAGATTTGCAGAATGGCACTTTTTTTTCCTCAAGCAGCGTTAAAAGTAGTGTCGGTTCTCGCTACAAACTACTGATCTTTTGTATCGCGCTACTCGCTACACTACATTGTTCAAAATGTTGCGGACTGCACTACAAACTACTGTAAAAAGTAGCGACTATAGTAGTTTCGCTACTTCCGACCCCTGCATTTACAGGATGAAAGGATGATATAACATGGAAACTCTTGCATATCATAAAATTAGGTCATAATGAAAAGAGGGAAGTTTTTGAACTAGTAAATCGTCTTCAATGGTTGGAGTTACATTTACATAGTTGAGGTTTTTTCAACAGAGTGAAAAATGTCTAGGCCAGGACTCGACCCTGGGTACCTTGGCTTGCTGTACCAATGCTCTTTCTACTGAGCTACCTGGACAGTCAAAAGTCTGTTTTTCACTCTATTGGAAAAACCTCAACTATGATACTCCAACCATTGAGGATGATTTACTAGTTGAGAAACTTCCCTCTTTTCATTATGACATAATCTATATATATAAAAGAAAGTCCTTTCTGGCTAGATGATCAACGCACAGCCAAAACTACTGAACCTACAAAGACGAAACTTGCAGGAAAAATACTTCTTAGTATGTAGAGGCGCACTAAGACGGGATTTTTAAAAACTCTACCCCTAAGGGGGGTAAAAAGGGGAACAAACTTTTAAAAAATTCCTTAAAAATCGGGTATTATAGTTACGTGACAAATGATAACATATTTTATAGTTTTGTATGCTGAATCGAATGGTATCAATTAAATCTCATAAGTCAAATAGTTAGTGAGATATTGCACATTTTTCTAATTTGGCGAAGTCTTTGACGTCAAAATCTAACAATTCTAACAATATGTGATAATTTCTAAAAATACGTTCGTTACTATAGCAATGGAAGAAATTCAAATTAAATATTTTTGTTTATTTTTGCAGATAGAAACATTAACTGCTCAATTGGGAATTGAATATTATTCTTACGGATATTTATGTAATTGTGTATTATTATTATTTCTACAAAGGCCATGATTTAAAATAAAATGTGATTGCTAAAATAAAGGGTACATCTCAATTATACCGTCGACCACTTTTCATAAAAAAAAAAAGTCATCACCAAACATGAACTCCAAATAAAGAAATGGAATAATGTTGCCATTGGAACATCAAAATAAATAAATAAAATAAAATAAATTCGGAAAAGCACCACTCATCAAAGTGTCCAGTAAGTTTTAACACAAAAAAATTACAATATATTAATGAAAATAGAAAAAAAAAATCTTGGATATTTATTTATTTACATTATTTTTCTTAATTATCCTTCTCGGCTGGTGAATAAATGTTTGTGACGTCAGTTGAAATTGATCTATTGCACTTCCAGTCAAATAAGGATACAACCTCGGAATGAAAGATAACAAACTGAAAATTTGCAAAAATCTTTGTTTTGACATTCTAAAAGTAAGCTAAAAAGTCTCATATAATCTTGTGTCCGCGTCTCAAGATATTCAAGGTCAAAGGTCAAGAAAATCGGTTTTTTGCTTATATCTCGAAAACTGTGCATTTTATTAAAAGAAATCCAATTACAAAATTAAAGTAGACAAATTTCCTATAAAATACATATATTATCTTTAATTTTCTGACAAAGGGTTTAGGTGCTAGAGCGCGCTGAATAAAGACAACTTTTTGACCTTCAGACCAAAACGAGAGAAACTTCATCTTTCACCCTCGATTTCTCAAAAACTATGCATTTTATCGAGAAAACATGTTACAAAATTGAAGTAGGCAACATTTTCTACAAAATTCATAAATTAACTTTAATTTTTTGACGAAATTTTTAGGTGCTAAATAGCGCTGAAAAAAAGCGACTTTTTGACCTTTGAGGCAAAAAACTAGAGAAACCCCCTTTCCTACCCTCAATTATCCAAAAACTAGGCATTTTATTGAATAACACCAGCTACAAAATTAATGTAGATAACATTTTCTGCAAAATGCCTATATTAACTTTAATTAGTTTTTGGCCCTCTGGCCTAAAATGGAGAAAAACTCACTGAAGATTTTTTTCTTATATTTCAAATGATATTTGAAGCTATTGCAAAACTTGTAGAGAATAAAATTATCTGCAAATTTAGTCTTAATTAGTTACATTATTTACTTATTAATTATAAATAAGAATTATAAATAAATTTGATAATATTTTGTTAAATTATGTATAAATAATAACATATTGAAATGAGTTTTTATGTATTGTAATTACATTTTTATTTATCATAAAATTATCAAATTTCTTATATTTTGTTTAAGTTTTTACCTCTGATTATCAATAGCATGCATACAGCTTACGTTTCCTCTTGTTCGTCGTCGTCTCCTTCTTCTAGTCGCCCATATAAAATTTCCAGTTCGTTATCATCATCATCCTCGTTGTCCGTAATACTTGGCTCTAAAACCTCAAGAATTTCAGGTACATATTCACTTTCTTCATCAAGATCATTTGGATATGACGAAGCGTTGAGACATGTTTGTCCGTTACACTGGCCACAAACTGAGGAGCATTGCAACCCTATTTTTCTACATCCACAGTTTGCGCCACAGCCTTTCTTGCAATTGCAGAAGATTGTACTGAGTAGTTCTTCTGGGGCTGAAGGTAATAATGTTGTTGTGGGTTCCAGGATGTCGTTTTGTATTACCCACCCCCATCTCATGGTTCTAAATCTTTTCCTAACCAAGTTTGGATCTGATAGTAGACACAATAAATATGCTGTCGAGCTGCTGCACTTGTTGGTGAAAGAGATGATAACTGAACCGGTTTATTGCGTCTTGTTGATTTAATGAATTGTGTGTACCTAAAATTGTCAATACTATGTTCTGATTGTGATTTTGGAGCATTATACAGTGCTATAAGAACACATATTCCATTTTCAAATAATGTGTTTGGAGGGCAGTTGTCTTCCTGAAACAATTGAGGTGATTCGTGCAAATTGGAATGTTTCTCGAACATTTTTATAATTGTCAGTTTTCCTTTTTTAAACAGCACAGATGTTGTGTCACATCCACTGATAGTGTGCAAAAATAAAATTTGTTCTTTAGAACGAGATAGTTGTCGAAGCTTTTAGACTCGTGTCTCCACATTGCCTTTACCCATTTAAAAAAAAAGATTTCTCGCTGTTGTGACTGTGTTCGTCCTATTAAAATAACTAACAGATCAACATCTTCTCCAACTATGACGGCAGTCTTTTGATGTTTCAATTCTTCAATGGCTGTTTCGATGATGAGGGTATCGGCATCATCTCTGGCTTGTTACATAGTATACAGGAGTTTCCATGTTATCTCATATTTTCATCATGTAAATGCTATAGTCATAGCTCGGATGAATGAAAATTAGCTCTGCAGTTCATAGCCATGTCCAGCAATTAAGAATGAGTTATGCTAGCCCAGGATATTGTCCAGGTAGCTCAGTAAGAAGAGTATTTGCAGGGCAAACCAAAGTACTCAGGTTAGAGTCCTGACCTGTACATTTTTCACTCTGTTGGAAAAATCTCAACTATGATACTCTAACCATTGAAGGTGATTTAATTACGGGAAAATTGTAAAATAATCAGGAGGGGGGGGAGGGGGGCACTTACATGGTATTAAAATTGTAGTACAGTAGAGTCTCAATAATTCAAGTCTCGATTGTTCGAGTTTCCCATAAATCCGAGTTAGTGAAAAAATCAGTGTTTAGCTTCCAAATAATGACCAACATATATGCAACACTTGAAAGAATTATTTCGCGCCATAAAATTCAAGTATCTGATTTTTATTGTTGTTCGACGGGTCATATGTGAACTGCGCCCCCTAAAGCCACCTACAGAAATACACCCTCGGAACAGAAAACGGGTGTATTCTTCCTATACATGCGGGGGATCACGCCGGGTGAAATTGGAGAGAATCAGAGAATAGTTTTTAACGAGCTCCTGCCCCACTCACTCCATTTGTCTACTAAGAGGGAATCGGAACAGAAGTAAACTAGAAGCGTTTTCTACTAACAACTGTTATGATTTATCCTTGGACAGAAAATCCTTAAAAAAGCCTGAGTATGAAAAAAAACGATGAGCCATTTTATATATGGTTTACACAGCAAAGTAAAAAGTTATGCCCTCTTTCAGGCGCGATTCTTCAAGAAAAAGCTTTGCTGTTTCGAAAACAATTTGAAGAAAGTGATGAAAACTTCACTGCTAGTGTAGGCTGGTTTGACAAGTTGAAAAAAATTATATCGTATCCGGCAACTAAGAGATCTGTCGAGAGAAGCTATTTGATGATTCTGAGGCCGTTGCCATGCAATTTTAAAAGAAATTGCAAGAAGTTATAATTGAAATGAATCTGGCCTTAAATTCAAAATGTTGCCATTTAAAACTATCGCGTCAAGCTAAGAGAAAAGTACTCTAGGTCGCATAAAAGCAAAGAGAGGTTAACACTTCTTGCTGCATCAAATTCTTAAGGAAACCACAAGATTAAACTTGTTGTTATCAGAAAAGCTGCAAAGCATTTAAGCATGTCTCGATATTTTCACTGCCGGTTACGTATATGGGAAAAAAATGCTTGGATGACTCAAATATTTTTAAAAAATGTTTTTTCTTTTTTTTACGATTTTGTGCCAGAAGTTATAGGGGAATTGATAAATATTCACGAACAACTAGAATTTACGATTCTGCCAGAATCTGACAGATTCCACACTGCTAATGAGTCACAGCGAGGGGCTCCCTGCTGCACTACAGTCCACCAGCGGTACGTGAAGCAATAGCCTGAGTCGACTCCAGCCGACAATAATTCTGCTTCGACGATGGCGTGATATTGCTGATCGGAAACGGGGCAATGTGTCAAAACAAAAAAACAATTGACAATTATTTTAAGATATAATTAACATGTTGCTATCAACAGTAATGTAAAGATTTGTAAGTACATTTTTCATTTAAATATACACTGAAATTTAAAAATCGATTTATCGTCATTTATTTATTAATTAAATTTTATGATTTCGGTAATTCGAGTTTTCGATAGTTCGAGGTAAGCCCGGTCCCATCCACCTCGAATTATCGAGACTCTACTGTATATGATATTTATGGGTGGTGGTGGGAAAGACATGCTAATGGCTGATCGTCGCAAAGTATACATTATTTTAATAAAGTGACAAAAAAAAAACATTTTGAAAAAAAGATATACAAAATAGGAAAATAGTATAACTTCACGATTAATGGCGATTTCAGATTATAGAAAATTCTGGATTTCAGATGCTTTGAAACTGGAATGCATTTAGATAAATAATAATGCTAATATCTGCCATTAATATGGTAACAGAAAAATAAAAGGAGCTTAATAATTTAAAATAATTAAAAAACACTGAGAAATTGTAGTTGAAAATGTCCTGAAATAATTTCTAGAACTAGTAACATTTTATGTGGTGTCGCCATCTGTTGTAAATTAGGGAGATTAAATAACCATTTTTTTTAAAATCAAGATTTTTTATTTATAAATGCTAAATAAATAATACAAATCACAAAAATTGAGAACATACAGAACGAATTGGTAGTGTTGCCAGATTTTTAAAACGAAAAACAATGCTACCACAAAGATAGTACAAAATACGTTACGAATTCGACTGTGGCGCCATCTACTGATCAATCAATTGGTAAATTTTTTGTGATTGGTTTTCATAAGGGTTCGATTTAAGCGGTATCGCATCGCAATTTGCGATTCAAATTTAACTAAAGTGCGACCCAAGAAATGCATTAAATCGCAATCATTGCGATGCATATTTCCGCATTCTTTGTTATGCTATGTACACTTACGACTTAAAGCTCAGATTTAAAGGTGTTTTTACATGACATACGTTCTGTTTTCACCCTCCCCAAGTGCTCTCATTGCTGTTGTGTTTTATATCGTTTTGGTTTTGTATGTTACTGTAATTTTTTTTGTTTTTTTTTGTTTGATTGTTTTTTTCATAATATGGCTATAGTTAAACTGGAAACAGTTACAAATTGGAAAAAGAAACTGTTGATCCCGTTGGAGAATGGTTAGATTTTGAAACAGATGGGAAAAGTAATGTTATATCAATATGATGTATATTATGTTCGAAATTTGATGACAAATTGAAAATGAAACAAAATTTCAACCCAGGATTTATCAGTGGAATTACTAGAGCCAGTCTGAAAAAAAGACAATATTGTCAAGCATTCCAAAAGTGACATGCATTTTATGGCAGTGAACTTGGAACACAAGCCAGACAGTGTAAAAAAAAATAATGGATACACCAATTGGGAAAGCAATGTTTCTAGCTAGCATTGAAGAAGAAAATAAAGTTGGCAAATTAATAGATATTTCATATTTAATTGTCAAGCAAAAACTTCCATTCTCATTGTTTCCCGAAATTGCACAATTAGAAAAGAGGCATGGTGTTCAGTTAGTGGAAACATATTTGAATGACAAGAAATACCAATTCTCTCAGTGTGTTGCATGCAGACACCTTTAAGGAGGACTTTAATTTGGAACTGAAATCTGCTAATTATATATCTAGTAGGTGGATGAATCCACATATATCAGCGTTAAAGAAATTTTTTTTTATTTATCTTAATTTTGTTGTAAATTTTCAAGACTTAAAAGTTACGTTTGCTATTTTTTACTTGCTATACAAAAGTGTCTAACTGCTATTCAACTGACTTTGTATAGCAGTTACTGCTATGCAAATTTCTTTTTCTAAATCGACCACTGGTTTTCATAATGACGTTAAATACACCTATAAATTCTTTGATAAAATAAGGATTCTTTTTTAATCAAAATATTTCATACACAGCATCAAATACACATTTTTTAATTTATTTCATGAGAAACTTTCACTATCGATATTTTTATTACCTTCATATCGCCATGGAGATAAATTTACAGCAAAACTAATATTTAGTTATATTGCTTTTTCAGATTGACAATAGTTGAAGTTGTGTATGTTACTTTTGTGTTTGTACACGTTTGCGATATATCAAAGAATCATCATGCCTTTCTGATCCATCAGAAAAAAAAAACAAACACTTGTGAAATAAAATTTTTGGTGTTAATCTTGACGTGCGCAGCGAAATTTCTTTTGAGCGAGGGCGCTTTCTCGAGATTTTTTGAATTTTTCAATTTGTTTACAAAGTGGGAGGGGGGCGCTTAATCGGGAAGGGCAGATTAACGGGATTTTACAGTAGTTGAAAAAAGATTCCCGAATTCCCTCTTTTCATTATGATCAGTAGTGAAATTGGAAATAGGGACAAGCACCTTCCCTTATTCTAAAGGGCAAAATTAGCATTAGCCACCAGCCACAGGGCCACTAAATGAAAAAAAGTGGCTATTAAAAAACAGTCTGTCAGCGGCCACTTTCTTACAAGGAAAGAGTAAAATATTTTTGCATTTCATCAAGGATTCTACTTTTGCTGGAGCTCCTTATTTCAGCTCCTCAGCTGAGAGCCTGTTTTCTAAGGTCAAAAATACATTTATGGAAAAAAGAAATCGTCTAAGTGGCAGCTATTATCAAAGTTATAAGATTCTTCAAAAATAAATATCAAAAGTAAATAGATTCTTCAAAAATATTAGAAATAATTTCATCAAATTTATAAACATTGATGTTAGAAATATATGATAAAAAGCACAAAAGCCATACTTAATAAAACATTATGTAACATAAACAAAATGTGTTGAAAAGTGTTTCATAATCTATGCATGATTTTTTGTTTTCATTTTAAATGCGTGTAAGGCAAACCAAAGAAAGAAAGAAGAAAAGTGATTGGCTGTGTGAATGTAAGGAGGGAGTTCATTATTTTTGAAGATGTGCACATGAGAGCAATTCTACCCTCTCTTTTGAAAAACAGTTTTGAAATATACTGAAATTTCAAAGATTATGCTTTTTAAAAATTATTTGATTTGATCTAAAATTTTTAAAAATAATTTTAAAATTTTTTTCCGGAATTGTAATTTTTCTTCTTGCAACCTCAATGTACGTAAAACTGAAATTACTATTCTTTTTAATCGTTAAATAAATTCATTAATTTGAATTTTTTTTTAAATCGAAAGTTTGTTAGGTGGATATTTTTATAATGACTAAACATGGGACATTTTAAACAATCCAAATAAGATTCATTAAATTAAAAAAAAAATATTTAAATGACATTCATTGTAACAAGATCCTATAGTATTTCTTAATAAGGTTCTTTTAAAAAGAAGCAATGTATTTATTTTTTGGTAATTTTTTTTAAACATTTTTATAAGAATTTGCAAAAGTTACATTTTTCTGAAATAATGATGAAATTTTAGAGAAATTTAAAATTGTTATGTTTATTTAGGTATGTCCTTCACTTATATGATGTAAGCCTTGAAGGTATTTGGGAAAAAAGGGGTGTGTATACTTATTACACAGAATTGGTATTTGAACTAGGCAGCAATATAGTGGATTTTCTCCATCACTTACATATGCTTGTGAGTACTCATTCTGTAATCTTCATTTCAACAACCTGTGTTTACATACATTATATTATTATTATTGGTACTTCCTTTTTATAAAGGCCTTGGTGAGATTAAAATGGTCTTGCTAAGAAAAGGAAAAATTTCAGGCATATTTTCTGACAACTTACTGACTGTTTCCTACACTCAAGGAATTTGCTCAATATTAATTCTCTGCTGGGAAATTTAATTTATTAGCAATTTATTTAATGTATGTATTTACATAGAAGCCATTATCTATTATATGAAACAAAATTATCTTATCTAATGCTCATAATTTGAAGTATTTTTTTAATGCATATATAGACAAGCATGATAGTTCATCAGTTTTGTTTTCATAGCTGTTTGTATAATTTGGCAACAAATCTCGCTTTCTTAAGCCTGGATTGTGCAATATCAATTTTAAAAGTGTCAAGGCCCCTAAGCAAGTAGTCATTGCTTAATCACCTTTCCCTTTCTCTGATATATTTATTTATGTGTGCTCTGTGAATTATCTGTACTCACAATAATACACAATGGCACAAAATGAATGAACACAATTACATTTGACAAATGTGTTGAGCTAAATTTTCTTTTGATTTCTCATCAAAAACTTTTTATTATTGTGCCAGCTTCATGAAGTTATTTATTTTTAATTTTTTTATGCTAATGTTAGTTTTTTCCACACTCTATTTTAAAATAATTTTATTCAAAGTTGTCATTCTGTTTTAAATATATGTGTATATATATGTTGGATTCTTTAACATAAGCTCATAAAAATAGTTCTTGTCGTTTGAACTTTCTGAAATTTTAATAGGTTTTAAAAATAACTGTATCTGAGCCCTCTATAAAATTTCAGGAAAAAGTATGCGTATTTAGCAGTGAAAACATAAGCCAAGGCAGAGCGAAACTGCACTGAAACCTTTTTATCTTTTTCATCGAAATTTTCTCAGAAATTTTTTAAAAAATACTTGTACGCACATTCTAAAATTTTTGTAGTAGATTAAATCCAATTTGTCAAGATGCTCTAAAAAGATTGTTTCTAAAAGACGTTTAATCACTTTTAGTATAAAAAAAAGATAGTCTTCGGGAGGCGCAAAGTGACCTGCGGTCGTAAATTTTTTGAAAGAGTTAAAATTTGTATTTTTCAAAATTGATTACACTGATGATTAGAAGTAGGTCTCAACTTTAACCTCTTCCTGAGTTAAAAAAAAACAATACAAATACCTATTCTTTGCTTTTGCACAAACAAACTGACACAGTAGATGACAGAAAGAGCCCTTTTTTCTGAAAAAGTTTTTTCAAAGGGTAACAACAATATTTTTTTGAACTGATTGGGTGTTTGAGATGTAAAAGTACAAACTTTCAGAATATAGCTTCGGTTTTTCTGTATTCCGAATGGTTTGGCTGATAAAAATTAAAACAAAATGAAAAAAAGAAGAAAAAAACTGCATCCGGTAAACACATACATGCGAAAACACAAATATAGTGACTATGTTGATGTATTCACACTACACTGTAACCTAACCTGTAAGTTAACATAGGTACATTGAAAATATATATGTCAGTTCTGCCATTTATTCGAATCTTCATGTTATTGAGCATAGACATCTAGTGTATAAGTAAGGCTAATCTAAACCATACAGTAGAAAGACAGAATTTTTTTAAATTTTAAAATAAAATTTAGCAGCATGGCTTTTTTTCCAAGTGGGCCCTATGCAGGTGCACCTGTTGCATCTGCCTAGTTAAGGCACTGGCGAAACACATCAACACAAATGATTTCTGTATAGGAAACCAGTGTCACAAATCTACTCATTCAATGAAATATACAAGGCATCTCAATCTAAGTTGAACTTAAATTTTCATTCATAACTTTAACAATAATAGAGCTAGAGCTATTATAATATTTTAAACAGATTTACTTGCTTTATGTGAAGTATGATGATAATATGAGAAATGGTAGAAATGACCACCATTTACATTCAAACAATACTGAACTAAATGTTCCATAATTTCAAATTTAGCTCACAGAACATACAGTGTCACTGACGAAGTTATAGCACACTTTCATCATTCTCATGATGTCATCATATTTCATAGAAAGCAAAGTTAATTTGAGAAAAATCTTGCTAAATTATTTTCATTATTTCAAAAAAATTTTAACAAAAATTCAAGCTCAGCATGTAGTGAGACACCCTGTATTTTAGAATAAATAAGTGGATTACAATACTGTTTTTTTTTTTAAATAAAAAAGTTGTTTATCTTAATGTGTGTTATTAACACTTTCCAACCTAGTTGAAAAGTGTTTATGACTTCGGTTTGTCTGTCCGTCTGTCCGTGCTCTAACTCACGTAAATATGCTCGGATTGCCCTGCAATTTTTATATGTTATAATCGTTATCTATAGCATGTTCCCTATTTCAACAGAAGTGTGTAGCACTTATAGTTTTTTTACAGGGACACTCAAAAGAATTCCGTTACATTGCGGTCTATGGGGAAAAATCATTTGCGGTTTATTTAAATAATGTTTCACTCTTTTAAACGCATTGAAATTTATATATATCACTAAGGTGCATTAGAAGAAGCTTAATATGGAATAGGGTGTGCATAGCACTTATACTTACTTTACAGGGACAGTCAAAAGAATTCCGTTACATTACGTCTATGGAGAAAAATCGTCTGCGGTTTATTTAAATAATGTTTCCCTATTTTAAATGCATTGAAATTTATATAAGGTTCATTACAAGAGACTTACTACAGAATATTGTGTGTATAGCAGTCATCGTTCATTTACAGGGACACACAAAAGAATTCTCTACTGTATGTTAACAATAATTCCTGGAAGTGCGTTTTAAGTTACTGAACGCAATTTTAATTTTAAATCGCTTTTTGTATATTACGTGGTGTGTATAAATTCTGTAGATCCTATACAGGGAAGCACAAAAGTTCAGGAACACATTTCTGTATTATTTAACTCCAGACGGAGAATTTTAAACTGTGCTACGTGTTTCCTAACTGAACTAAAATTTAGCATCCTATGTAGTATATATACAAATCTATAGATCCTATACAGGGCTGAATAAAAGTATTCGGATTACTTAGATGTTATCTTTTAGCTTATTAAAGAGTATGATTCGTAAAATTATTTTGGAAGCGTTGGAAAGTGTTACATAATCTATGCTTGACGCATGATTTTTCGTTCTTGTTATCCTTAAATATTCTGACCATTAGTTCCTATATTATGATATGATAAATTATTATTCATTTATTGTTTTTTTCATTAAGAAATGTTTTTTATGTTTAAGTATTTAGTTATACATTATGTATTATAGTGTTTATACTTCTTAATGCTGTTTTACATAGTTAAAATTTCCATTCTTCTGAAAGCTAAAATTGTATCTATTTCTAATGTCTAGTTCCGTGGCAATATCTTCTTGTCAATGGCAACGTTGGTGATCTGTATGCAACTACGATGCCTCTTTAATGAAATCCAACGCAAAGTTATTCGCCATAAAAACTATTTGAGAGTATCCAGACATATGGAAAATCAGTAAGTCTTGAGTCTTAATTTTTGACTAGCAGAACCACCCGTCATTTTCTGGGCCCAGCCTGGTCTAAGTCTGCTGAAAAAAAAATTAGCTCAGACATGGGCCAGCCTAATAGGAATTTAAATAATAATAATAATATTGAGAATAAGAAAAGAATGATCCCATCCTGGATGGTAGTCTTCTGAGAAAATTAAGACCTGGCTCGGCCCAAATAAAATGAGAAAAAATTGGCCACAACAGCAAAATTCCTTGAGTTATTTAATTTTTAAAAAGGTGGAACAAAAATCATTATTATCTCATTTTTTATTCTTTCGGACCATTAAAAACTACAACAACAAAAAAGTTCTTGTAAGATAAAAGACAAAATCACTTCTCTCACTTAAGAAGGAACATTACTGGCATAACAATAAAAAATTTTCTTGTTCTGTCTTCCTTACTGCTCTCAGAAATTTCTCATTTTCTTATTGATTTTTAAAAAAAATCATATAAATTCAAATTATTAAGACCGGGAGATCCAACCCAAGCTTCCTGGGGTGCAGGATATAGGTGAAAATTTTTAATATAAAACTTTAATAGATTTCTTACAGTTAATATATATATTTTAGATTATCCACTAACAACTCCAAAAAGCATTTTATATATAAAAAACATCAATTATGTATTTAAATAAAGTATTAAAATTATTAAAAACAGTACTTTTGTACTAGCTACTTGCCAGCGATTAATAGCCTAAGAAGTCACCAAAGATTTCACTATTTATAGCAATATTTTACTGATAGTTTGTTTCGTTATGGAGCATAAGCCGTAAACAAACTTCAAACTATTTACATTATTTAAGTGTAAGTGGGTTAATCTTCTGTAATCAGGCTGCATGCGACAGAGAAAGATTTAAAAAAGAACCTGGATTTCCTGGGTTGCAAAACGTACTGTGCAGTATACAGAACATTTTTAAAAACAATTTTGTTTGAAAATTCTAATGGGTTTTATACATTTAATATAACTTTCTGGTTGCCTACTAGCACCACCATCAAGCATTTTTATACGTAAAGTACCAATTATTCTAATAAAGTTTTGAAATTTTTAAAAAGTGATACTTTTATATTAGCTTCATGCCAGAAGTTATTAGCTGAAGAAATCTCCAAAGATTTCACTATTTACAGCAGCCTTTTTATTCTTATTATTTCAGGGTTTAAATGCGTAGTTTGACATATTTGTTAAAATTTTATTTTATTTATTTAATGCTGAAGTTTTAATTTTGTTATAGAATATATTAGCTGGAAATAAATGCTGAACTATTTATATTGTTTTAAGTGCAAACAGGTTTATCTTCTGTAATTAGGCTGCATGTGACAGAGATAAAGTTTTATATCAATATATATATGTTAACATCATATTTGAAAATTATTTTAAAAATAATAAAAAATCAATAAATTGAGATTGTTTTCAAACAAATTGTATTATTGAAATTATATATATTTTTTTTTACCTTACATGGGAACTCTGCTCTCTACAAGCTTTGCTCATCAACCCCTGTCCAGATTCCACAGGTTCTAAAAACATGCTAGTTTGCTCTGTTTTAAAAAGATTACTCAATTATGGAAGATTAAATGATGATATCGCAAACAGTGGCCATCTTCTGTAATCGAGTTGCCTTTCATTTCCTATGACTGGGAGGATTTTTCAGTTACTAAAGCTGCATCCACCGTTGTCGCGACAGCTGACAGCTGTTTTTGTGGTTGATTAGGAAAGATCAATTACACATTTAAAAATCAGCATGCATAGTAAAAGGTTAGGTAAAAAAATCCTTCCGCCTTCTACATGGAGGAAAAGGTAACTTGCCTATTCCTTGGTTATAAGATTTTAAAGCTAATTTTACTGGAAAACACTAAGATAAAATGCATGGAAGCCTATTACAGAAGATTCATTCCCAGTTCTCGTCAATATTGAATTATAATGAGAATTTTGCCAAATTAGTCTGCTATAGGCAAGTTGGTTTCATTTATGGCAACCTATTTTTGCTGTCAAATTTGACATTGGTGGATTTGCATATATAGTGTTAAGCATATGAGAGAACAATGGTTACAACAATGAAAGAAAATTTGCCAGAAACCATGCTCACTAAAACTTATAAATTAAACATGTTTATGGAGGAATCCTGCTATCTTGTTTCAAAATGTCAGCACCCTAAAATTTTAAACTGCTATATCTCAGCCATTTTTACTTTCTTCTATCTTTACAAGAAGAAAGTATTAGATTCACGAAAATTTTCAACTTCCGGTTTTTGACGGATTTATACATTTTAGAAGGTCCTGAACATGATTTGACTGTCTTTAAAAAATGTCTGTCTGTGACTCTGTCTGTCTGTATGTGACAAAAATTTTGTGGGCGCTCTATCCCAAGAACTAATCCATGAAATTTAATAAAACTTTATATTCAGTTAGTCCCTGATATAGATTGGTGCTGATTAGTTTTTAGTGAAAATCGCCCTATAGGTGGTGCTGCTATGTTGCATTTTCCACGATTTCCACAATATCTCTAGCTTAAGAACGAATGCACTTATTTTCATCAAACTTCAGATTCAGTTAGACTTTGACACAAACAGACAGTGATTACGTTTTGGTGTACATATCCCAACAGGTGGCGCTGCTATATCACTTTTTTCATTTTTCTTAAGATAGCCATATCTCAAGAACTAATGCACGATATTTCATCAAACTTCAGATTCTGTTAGACCATGACATAAATAGATGCTGCTTACATTTTGATGTAAATAGCCCAACAGGTGGCGCTGCTATGCTACTTTTTTCATTATTATTACGATAACTATATATCAAGAACTAATGTACGGATTTTCATCAAACTTCACATTCAGTTAGAGGTTGACATAAGTTGTAGTTAATTAGGTTTCGGTCTAAATTTCCCAAGAGGTGATGTTGCTATGCTACATTTTGCAGAATTTACACGATTTTAAGCAATAGTCATATCTCAAGAGCTAATGCACGATATTTAATAAAACTTTTAGATTCAATTGGACCTTGATATAAAATGATGCTGATTCTTTTAGTGTATGCGAAACCTGTGTGAGATAGCAGAAAGTTTTGGGATTGGCGCATCTGACTAGTTTTAGATTGAAGTGGAACAAAAAATGCTCCAGAATTCTTGCATCAAGGCCAAATATTTAATGAAAAAATCTTTTAGATTTGTAATTTTTTTGTACATCTTTTGGAATTTTAAATCTTTAAGTGGCCACAGTTCTGAAATGGATGAAACTGGACTAGAACTCAGTCAAGACATTAGTAAGTCCTACATACATGCTTAGTTACATCCAAATTGGTTCATAAATAAGAGTGCTATCACATGATGAAAATCAGATATATATATATATATAGAGAGAGAGAGAGAGAGATAGTGTACAGACGTATCTAAGTCAACATTTGGACAGAAGGTGGTTTTGGGATCTGGGAGTCATGATCCATGAAAATATACTGAAAATTTCTTCCCTTCAAATGGCTGCAATTGGTGGTTTTTTACTTTTTATAATGGAAGCTACCTAAAAGATGCTGCAATTAAGAAAGATCAATTACACATTTGAAAATCAGCTTCTATTATAAAAAGTCCTTCCGGCCTGTACCGGGAGGAAAAGGTAGCTTTCCTATATCTTCGTTTTAAAATTTTAGCTAATGTTACTTGAAAACAATAAGCTAAAATTCAAAGAAACATTTACAAAAGATTTGTTAATACTGAATTTGAATAAGAAATTCGCCAAATTATTGAGCTATAGCCAAATTGGCTTCCTTTATGAAGACTTATTTTGGTCGCCAAATTTGGCAATATTTCGCCAAATGTCACCAAGTTTGGCAAGAATTTGCCACTAACGGATATGAATATATAGTTTTATGTGTATGATTAGGAAAATGATTACAACAATGAAAGAAAATAATTTACGAGAAATCGCGTTCACTAAAACTCATAAATTAATCGTTGGTTTTTTGTAATGTGCTGTCTTGTTTCCAGCCTCCCTAGAATTTCAAACTGCTCTATCTCAGCCATTTTTTAAGATAGAGGTAAAACAAAAAATGCTCTGTAATCCTTGTATCAAGACCTAACACTTAATTAAAAAATAAATTTGAATTTTTAACTTTTTTGTATATTTATTTTAGTTTTAAAATTTTCAATAGATCAGATATATATATATATATATGGATATATCTATATATATAAATCAACATTTGAACGGAGGGTGGTGTTTTGGGGTCTGGGGATCATGATCGGTGAAAATATATTGAAATTTTCTGGAATTGCTTTCCTCCAAACGGCTGCAATAGGTAGCTTTATACTTTTTTGTATTGAAAGCTACCTAAAAATGTTAAGTAAAAAAAGGCACTGCCTTGCATACTTTTATAGCATTTAAAAAAGCAGTTTTCGTTTAGAAGCTATAAGAAAATCATTTTAAATATATTGTTTTAAATGTGACGTAATATTTTCACCATTATTAAATGCTTTTCGCAGATAATAATTAAACTTTTTTTAATGTTCTTTCTTTTTCAATATTCACATGTAAATATATATTTCAATTAAAAATCTAGTGATTGGAAATGCTATAAGAAAATTGTTTTTAATATATATTTTAGATATATCATTTTAAATATGACATAAATATATTGTTCTGCATTTAAATGGGATGTAAATTTCACCATTTAATGCTTTGTACACATAATAACTTAATTATTTTAAAGTGTTTCTTTCTTTTTTAAAATTCACATGTAAATGTGTTTTTCAACTGAAAAGTGTTTGTAAGTACACAGTGAAACCTGTTTAAGAAGTTTTCCAGGGGACCAGATAATTGAAACTTCTTAGATGGGAAAACTTTGGATCTCTCTTTGTTTATCCAAACCAAATTTTCAGATCTCTACATGCAAAAATTTCTCCTGCCGTTGCCAATAAACAAACAAACACACACACACAAATAAGAACCTTTTTTTAAAATTCAGCAAACTAGGATTATTGATAACTAATTTTAAACAACCAACCAAGGGAATGATGTTAACATTTAGGGACAGGTTTCTTAATAGTACTTCAGGACTACATTACAGTATAACTTTTATGCTTTTTTCTACTTATGAAGAAACTAATCATAATTACTGATTTGTAATTGTAGAATATTTAATTCTAAATACACAGACTCCTACAAATTTCACTTACAGAATACTATGTTTAGGGACAGTTGGGATAATGATATATTTTATTTTTCTATTTTTATACTTTTTTTTATTATATTCTTTTTTTTTTAACTCTCTTTTTGATATGCTAGAATTATGAAAATTATGTACACAGCTGTGTTTCCAATGACAATGCAACATTTTAATATTTTAGAATTTAATTATAAATTAATAAATTAATTTTAAAACTTTTCATTAGCTGTCACGTAAGTGACTAATCACCAAATATTTTTTATGGTTACAGTTGAATATGAGTTACATCAACAATTGCATAATTATTACTTCATTAATAATTATGTGCCATAAAAAAATAATATAATTTTTCTTAAATATACTTTTATTGAATAACAGTTTAATATTAAGTAAATTATGATTGTACATTAAAAAAAACTATTTAGAAAACTAGAATAGGTAGCTGAAATAATACACTTTTTTCTCTCCTGTTACAAAATCTTAAAAAAGAAACTGAGCAAAATTTGTAATTTTTTTTAATATATCTTGTTTACACTTTCTACCAAGCTAAAATCAAAGTGATGAATTTTCCATAATCAGAGACTATGTTAAGTTAGCATATTGTAACAAAAATGTTTTTGGAACGACAAACAGAAACAGCATTAATTACAGTCATTAAATTAGGCATGAATTTGAAGATAAACATTAAATTATTATAAAAGAATGTTTTTAATAAAAAACATTTTACTTTTATGCTTATTTATAATTTACTAGCTTACCCGCCCGGCGTTGCCCGTGCCAACAACCTTAAATGTACCTGAAATCAGTGTTGAACATTTTTTTATTTTTAAACAAATCTAATGTTGGGGGCCCCACTACCTTAGACAGCAAACACTGGGCGTGCCATACACACTCCCATATATTACCGTAAGTCGAGTCGAAAGAGCCATACCCCTTCATAATCCAGCCCATAGAACCAGAGACAGAAAAGCACCCCTGGTGGTGAAAATCGAAAAGCTCTATCTATGTAGAGTCGAATGAGCCATACCCCGTCGTGATTCAGCCTATAGAACCAGATATAGGAAAGCACCCCTTGTGGTGAAAATCCGAACTAAAATCAGTCAGCTCTATCGATGTCAAGTGGAAAGAGCCATACCCCATTGTGATCCAGCCCATAGAAACAGAGATAGGAAAGCACCCTTTGGTGGTGAAATTCAGAACTAAAATAGGTAAGCTCTATTGATGTTGTGTCGAATGAGCCAAACCGTGTCGTGATGTGACCCATAGAACCCGAGTTAGCTGCAAAATCCTTTAGTTACACCTTCCACCGCCAGGGGGCACAATATGTTCTATACGAACATAACTGAATTCATTAAGGTTATCGATGTCGAGTCGAATGAGGCATACCCCCGTCATGATCCAGCCCATAGAACCAAAGATACAAAAGCGCCCCCTGTGGTGAAAATCCAAACTAAAATCAGTAAGCTCTATTGATGTCAGGTGGAAAGAGCCATACTGTAATGACTTAACGAACTCCAGTGATCCAAGGTGATGATTAACAACCAGCACTTTTTATTAGGCATCGTTGATACACAAGTTAAAATAAGATGAACAATTAAAAAACATTACACTCTGCCATCAAAATCCCAGCGTACACAATCATCATATACTGTTCACGCGCACACATCATTTTCCGCTCACCATCGTCTGTTCAACTCTCTCTGCATCTCTCTTAGCTTAGCTCGATTCACTTCTTTTTGACCTGCCAACTAACATCTCTTGCAGTCTCTTTGCATATCGAAAACTGTTCTTTCGATTCGATTACACGGCAGTCAACCTCCGAAGCTAGGCGACAAAACCATGGACAAAAACTGGACAACTCTAGGCCAGCAACTCACGAGTCAGGCTAGGCTATAGATTTCTTCTGTCGGTTCGGTCTCTCATTGGCTGGCTGCTTCGTTGCCGAGGCTATTTCATGGGAGGAGCTTGAAATAGCCTCGAACCCAAAATTCCATATACACGTTTTAATTTTTTTATAAAAATCTAAATTAAAATTTAAAAATCCGGCCGCGAGGTGTACTATCCGGTGACAACATCTACACATGACAAAAATTTCTGAGTCCTAGGTGTTATAATTACGGAGAAATCCGCGGGCAGGCAGACAGACACTTACTCTTTTATAGAGATAGAGATTAATTAATAGTTTTATTAAATGGTGTTGTTAAAAGATGGAACTATAATATAGCTTAAAATAAAAGTAAATTGTTACAATTTTTTTAGATATTATAGAACAGGGCCTTCATTTTTTCCCTTTTTCAGAGAATGATCCATTAAAGAATATTTAATATATAACAAAATTTTAAATTATGTTACACCTAAAGCAATTTTTATTTCACTATTTTTTCATTATTTATTTTAAGTAAATATTCAAAATGAATTTGAAGATTGATGTTTTTGTTGAAAGTATGCAAATTTTAATCATTAAAATATTTTTTTTTTCTGAATTATTATAAATTATGTTTCATTAGCTACCCACTTGCTTCAAAAGAAGAACTAGAATCTAATAGAGATGATTGTGCAATCTGTTGGGATCGTATGGAATCTGCTAGGAAGTTACCTTGTGGACATATGTTTCACACGTGAGTAAATTTTAATATTTTTTTCCTACTGTATAATTATTAAATTTTCCATAGTTTTATAGAAAAATTTATATTATTTGTGATCAATTTGATTTCATCAGGAAGTTTCTTTTATTTTAATTTCTGTTCTAAAGTCCCTATACTGGAAAAGTACTTCATTTTCTTAACAAATTTATGGAAGAAATAATTTTTTTTTTAATTTGAACTAACAGATGTTATAAAAGTAGATTTGAATTAATGAATTTGTTTTTATACTAGGACTTCCCTCAAAGGGATTAGTCTGAGTGATATTGCTGAGAACATAGGGTTAACAATTACAATATAAAGAAAAAGAGCACATTAAATGATAGAATTACAAAATATCATATATAAATTCATATACACTGTTAAAAAAATAGAAAAGAAGTACCGTTCATCAGATGTGTTGTCATAATTTTTTTTAACATGTGGCAAAGGATCTCATTTTCTTAAGCGCGTATTGCGCAAAACTTGAAAAAAAAAAAAAAAAAAAAAAACACCGGATCTTTTAAAACGCCAAGCTTTTTAAAGTTACGTAATTGGATTTGCAGCCAATAGATTATTCTATCAAGCGTGGCTTAACGCAAATTTAATTTCATTGTTGCACCTTTTTTGTGTGTGAATTTAAAATTTTTCTTCCTTGATTATATATCTATTATTTGTATAACTGTTTATAAAAACTCTTACACTTCAAACCACATTGATAGCATGTTTTGCTACAAACCAGATTGCAAAACTATAGTCTAAATTACTATTAAAGTATAGAAAAAATCTTTCGATGACTTCTGTAAAATAACTTTTACATTAAATCTCCATATCGGCAAAATTGAAAATTATATATATTACAAAGTTAAGCTTAACAGATACTTCTTGATTATTCTATAGGAGGCTCTGCCCCCTGCGCCTTTAATGCGCCTTTACAGCGCCAATCTGCAGACTTTTCTTTTGCCTGCCTGTCTGTCTCTCCACAATCTGTCTGTTTCCCTATCCGTTTTTCTGCCCGTCTCTCTAACTGATTGTCTATCTCTCTGCACGTCTCGCTGCCTGTCTCTACATTTCTCTACCGGTCTCGCTACCCGTCTCTATATTCCTCTACCAGTCTCGCTACCCGCCAATCTATTTCTCTAACCGTCTGTCTATCCGTCTAACTACTTGTATGTCTAGCCGTGTCTCTATCCACTTCGCTACCCATTTGTCTATCTGTCTCTCTACCCGTCTGGCTATACGCCTCTCTACCCATCTTCTTACCCATCTCCGTACCCATCTACTGTCTCTCTACTCGTCTGTATACCCGTCTCACTATCCGTCTGTTTTTGTACCCGACTCTTCACCCGTCTCGCTATCAATCTCATTACCCGTCAGTGAACTCGTCTCTGTACTCATCTCTCTACTCGTCTCTTTATCTACCATGCTACGCGTCTCAAAACCTTTCTCGCTACATTCCAGTCTACCGGTGTCGCTACCCGTCTCGAGACTCATCTCGCTAACCCTCTGTCAACCCTCTTTTTACCTTTCTCTCTAGCCGTCTGTCTATTCGTTTCGCTACCTGTCAGTCTACCTATGTCGCTACTCGTCTCTCTACCCATCTCACTACCCGTCTGTCTACCCGTTTGTTTACTCGTCTTTCTACCTCTCGCCACCTCTTCCCAATCTTTAAACTGTTCATTTATTATACAGAAGCCGTTTATCAGTTATTAAATGCAAACAGAAGTAATTTATCTAATAAGTGTAATCAGATGCATTTTTTTAAAATACATACATAAGCCTGAATAATAATTCATCAGTTTTGTGTTCATAGTTGTTTATATCATTTGACAGTAAATCTCAACTTCTTAAACCTGAATTGTCTCAAGCTTTTTAAAAAAACCACAAGGTCTGTATAACTGCAAAGTACCCTGAGGGCTATATTAGCTACATGTTATTAAGTTTCGTTATCGCGTTTGCAGCCAATTGCTTATGTCAGAAAGCGTGGCTTAACGCCATTTTAAATTTATTACTGTAACTTTCTTTTCTTTTCTTTTCTTTTTTTTTTTTTTTTTTTGGGGGGGGGGGTAGGGGGGAAGGGTTTCAAATATATACATTTAAATTAAAACTTTTGCCTCCATGCCATTAGTGTTGTTTGTATTATTAACTAATACCTTGTAGACCGAGCTTCATTTGAAACAAATGTAAAAGACTTCTTCTACAGTTTTTTTGTAGGAGAAACTTTCGTAATTGGGCCCAAAGCCAATCGGAGTATTTAATATCATTATTGTAACTCTTATAGAGTTAAAACAATATTGTTGCTAGCTTTACTCTTGTTTGAGACCAACCTTGCATGTGTATCTGAATGGGAAAAAGTTTCGTATCCTATGTCGGTTGGCGAAAAAAATTTTAAATGGTGCCAAAAGGTAGTTTTAGCAACTTAAAAAATTTTTCAAGAGAGCTGTAAAACATGTTTTTCAAATATTTACAAACATACGTTTATTAAAGCATGTTTTTGCACCATCTTAAAAATTTAAGCACGATGTTAAAATGAAATTTTATCGCCATATTCGATATTTTAATAAGTAATGAAAACACATAAACAAACTTATATAACAAACCTAAGAGGCATTTTTGTGATAAATAATTGTTATTGTCAGGGGGTTAAATTGTAAACAATTAATAAACGGCTAGTAAATAATAAATAGCATTTAAAATCTAAGGTACTTTTCGGTTAGCCGAGCGCCAGTGAAATGTATATATCTATATATACATATATATATATATATATATATATATACATACACACATATATGTATGTGTATATATATATGTATATATACATACATGCATATATAAATGTGTGTATGTATAGATATATGTATATATATGTATACATAGATATATAAATTTCACTGGCGCCCGGCTAACCGAAAAGTACCAAATCTAAAAATGGAGAAATGGTCCGTATAAAAATTAAGCGCTTGATATATGTAAACCTTTTTTTATTTTTTAATACTTCCGAATGCACAGATAAAAAGGTAAAAATCTCTTTTCCAAATGCCAAATAGAAAATATACAAAATAGAAAAATATCTGCTAAAAAATATATTTACATAATACTACATTTGCAAAAAAATAAGATTTAGAAAAAGTAAGCCAAATCCTTCAGATCCCAACAATCACATTGAAAAACTTATCACCAAAAAAGAACTCGCCAAATCTTACGGCACAGGAGATGGATTTTTCCCTCTGAATGCAGAATATTAGTTTTTTTCTTGTACGATGGGTGATTATAACTGTTTCATTTCACATACTACATACCGTTTGATATATTGGTACTTTTATGTTATCCTGGCGCAGTTGATAAATCGCCAAATATTGTTCCTATAACATTTTCATATTGAATTCATTTCATTTAAATATAAACCTTTCACTCATTTAATTTAAAATACATGCCTTTCATTAATCCCATTTAAAATGCTAAAAAGAGAAAAAAAAAAGAAATAATGCCATAAATCGAAACCTTTTATTTAAACACCAAATAATTTCTTTTTTATTATTTACACATGAGAAATAAAAAAAAGCTGCTATTGCTGAGATTTGCGCCAAATCTCTAATACCAAGTCTACTAAGTTATTGCGGGGTTTTTCTTTCAAAGAGAAAAATATCCAGATTAATTTTCGATTTCTACTCAATTGAAATATATTTTATTGTGCTGAATATTAGTGCGTGCATATTTTTTTTGCTCCTTGTACTCCATGAACTTTTCAATTCCGATTGTCTACGAAAATCTCGCGCCGGTGAAAATGACGTACCACAAAATTTCGTGACGTACGTACTTTAATTGTGCTTTTTTATCTATTTTTTTAATATAATTTCCAAACGGTTTAGCATTTATTCTTGGTAATAAATAGACGTCGTTGTCACCTTTATAGGTACCTGCTGTAAAAATTTGAACGAAATCCGTTAAATATTTTTTGAGTTATGCTTGACGAAAGGTTTTAATATCCATCGTAGCTATATATGGGGCAAAGTAATACTGCGCTGTGTATGAGTCTTCGTTGCACTCAGACAATTAATTCTGAATCAAGGTTTTTATGACTTTATGATTAATTTGGAATTAACCAAAACTTCCACTTAACCAAGTTTGAATTAACATGACTCCACTGTATTTTGATTGTTACTGTGTATGTATATGTAATAGAGGTCTGCATGGACCGAAATTTCCAGGCCCGGGACCAGCCCATCCTAATCTGTAGAAAAATTTTTTTTGGCGCGGTCCATACAAAGAAGTATATTAGCCTAGCATAAAAGTTAAAATCTCGGCCTGAGCCTGGCCCAGCCCATACAAAAACTTAATTGGTCTAGACCGGCCACACTGAATTTCTACAAAACGTGGATTTATACATCAATATGGTTTAAAATTGTCTTGCACAAGGAGTTCTGACAAAAAACACCTATTTTAGTGTTTCTTTTTTTTCATGTTTATGACCTTCATTTAAAAAAAAGCATGTACTGTTTTTTTTAACCCCTTACCTGTGTTGCCCGAACTCAGTTCGGGCCTCTCGAATTTGCATTGTTTATGATTATTTAAATATAATTTGATTTCTGTAACATTTGATTCTTTTACCTGAAAGTCAAATTCAGTTCTTTTTCCCTTTTGAATAACATTTAAATGAGTACATATTTACACGAGTAATGTATGAATCTCCATTTTTTATTTATTCTAATTCTACTCATGAGGGCAGAAACCTACTGACACAGGTAAGAGGATAAGGAATCTATTTGTTTGTAAATGTTTCAGTTATCATAAATATCAATATCATTTATCCATATTTCATGGATTGGAGACTTAAAAGTCGGAAAAACACTATACAGTAAAATCTTCTAAGACGGAATCATATATGAAGGAAAAAAAAAATCCGTTTTAGACAAATTCCCTTCTTAGCAGGTACATCGTCTGTTCTAAATTCATTATATTCTTTTTGCACATGTTATTAGGTTCATTTTGCATTAGTCCACTGTATTTTGATTGATATTGTGTATGTATATGTAATAGAGGCCTGCATGGGCCAAATTTCCAGGCCAGGACTGGCCTCGTAGGAAAAAAAATTTTGCCCAGCCCGTACAAAAAAGGTGGTTAGTCCATAAAAATTAAAATTTCAGTCTGAATCTGGCTCAGCCCATTTGAAAACTTAATTGGCTTAGACTGGCCACACTGAATTTTCTACAAAATGGATTTTTACGTGAATATGGTTAAAAATTGTCTTGTACAAGGAGTTCTGATAAAAAATACTTAATTTGGTTTTTTTTTTCATGTTTATAATCTTCAGTTTTAAGAAGGTGGTTTTTCTAAGGTGGACTGTTTTTTAAGGAGACTATTTGTTTGTAAATGTTTCAGTTATCATAAATATTATTAATCCACATTCCATGGATTAATGACTTAAAACTTTTAAAAATGTTATACAGTAAAATCTTCTAAGACGGAATCGTATAGGAAAGAAAAAAAATCTGTTTCAGCTAAGTTCTCTTCTTAGCAGGAACATCATCTGTTCTAAATGCATTATATTCTTTTTGCACATATTACATAGATGCCAACAACTCTGGAAATTCCAGAGTTACTCTGGAAATGCGTGGTAAAATACGGTAGTACGGAAATAAAGTTGAAAATATGGAAATCTGTATCTACAAGAAAAAAAAAAGTTATACCGAATTTTGATTTCAGTTTCCCTGCAAGCCACGAAAGTCCCGAATCTGAATTTCTACTTATAAACAATACACACTTTCCTCTGCGTCTCGTAAAGATCTCCGATTTATCCTCAATACATAAGCAATGATCAATGAATCAAAGAGCAGTTAGTCGTAGCATCAATGTTAACCGGTGGTCCCTCCCTTATAATGCAAGCAGTTATCAGCAAGTGCGAAAATAGTAGAAAGTAGCGTCAATGACGATGGGTGACTCTGCCCTTCACATGATGTGTGTTGGGGTTTTCTCTGTGGTATTATTGAAAAAATATTTCTTCCTCCCATCGTAATCGATTTTAAGACTGCAACTTTAACTACAAATGTTTTCTCTTTGGTGTCCCATGTGCTTTGACTTGGTGATTTTTCAAGAAGTTTAGCATTTTTTCGAAGTTAGTAAGATGGATCCTGAGCCTGAGAGACCCCTTTTGCCTGATGATGGTACAGATAACAAGAAAGATCGGTGAAAAATTGTTCGAAATCAGAAATGTCTTCAAAATATTCTCAAAAATGGCCATGTTTAAAATCTGGTATACTGGTATAGCAGAGAGTTCGGCACTGTGTACGGTGTGCAACAGTGAATTTATCATTCCACATGGTGGTTCAGATGACTGTCGGAGGCACGTAAGATAAAAAAATAATAATAAGATTACGCAGATTAAAATATATATATATATATATATTGTTTTATAAATATTGTTATTTTTTACTTTTTTTCCTTTAAACTTCTACAATTATATTTAAAAGGTAAGTTTGAAA
Organism: Maratus michaelseni; assembly: GCA_963931845.1. Classification (NCBI taxonomy): domain Eukaryota; kingdom Metazoa; phylum Arthropoda; class Arachnida; order Araneae; family Salticidae; genus Maratus; species Maratus michaelseni. The sequence continues at coordinate 123,003,810 of OZ007598.1, forward strand.
TGAATTAGTAATTTTTTAAAAATGAATAATTTGTTTGTGACAAGCATACTTTTTTAGAGACAATATTATTTTATAATGTTTTCTTTTATCATTTGTTTAAAACATGTTTATTTAGGTCGCAAATTGTAAGTTTATTTTATGAAATTGCATTTCCTGTTTGTCATATTTAGATTAAGCTTAATCTTAGGAGATTGATTAATCAATGTGGTACCAAAAAATTTATTATAAGGATTATTTATATATAATTGTTTTTCATTTTTCACATATGAAAAATACTTTGCATAAAAACTTCAGTCTTAATTTTAATGTTATACCTTATGCACATTTTTAAAAATATATAAACGATAATGTTTTAGGAATATTATTTCGTCATAATTTGTTTTTCAATTTCTTTTTTATAAATTTTTTAAGAAAACATTTATATTTAGAAGATCAAAGTAAATTATGTAACCTTTATTTCTATTATGTTTGTATGAATAGGCACAAATGTTGTTAGGGAGTCTAGATTCAGAAAATATTTGTAATAAATGAATTTTTCAGAATTTTGTTTTTCATTTATTCAGAAAAAGTTTCAAAACCCCGTAGGGTCAATTTTCCTTCACAAATTCCTAGTTTATCTTTCAAAGCTGAGGACTCTTATCTTATTTTGTTTATCAAGTTCCTTTTCACAAAAATTTTGTGAAATTAGTTTATTTATCATTATTGATCTTCGAAATGACGCCGAACTATTAAAAAAGTATATCTTCAAAACAGTCGTACGACTCCTGAAATGCTTAAATTTTACTCCTGATGGATGTCCAAAACTTCTGAAATGTAACTATTTTACTCCTGGTGTAGTTTTTACAATGTTGGCTTTCTATTATAGGTGCAGATTCACGGTCGCCAAATGGCGACTAAATTTTTTGCTTTGGCCACTAACTTTCGATGTCTAATTTGCCAGGTGTTTCACATGGATGCTGTGCGCCTTTTCTGCCGAACGGCAGACATTTTTTTCTTTTTTCTATTGTCCATAATTTAAAAATGTGATTGAACAGGGATGCCACATTTCCCCTGATTCGCAAATTTCCCATTTTTTTTTTTTTTTAAATATGTGATGTCAGTGGAATTGGGAAAAAGAATTATGTTGATATGTGCCACAAATGAACTTTTTGGAGACGGCATACAGCAATTAGACCGCAACACAGAAAAATTCGTGTCAAGAAGAGAATAATTTTGTCTGCTCTCATTAAATTTGTAGCCCTGTAAATTTCTCCAATCTGTCGCAGAAAAAATCGCGAATTTCGTCAAATGATTACAAAATAAAACAATGAAATTCATCAATTGCCCATGGATTAAAACTGTGAATCTCATCAAATGGTTGCAGAAAAAAACCCCCACTAATTTCACCAATTGATTGCAAAGAAATTGTGAATTTCATCAATCGGTCGCGGAAAAAAAAAATGCAAATTTCGTTAATCAATTGCGGAAAAAATACTGAATTTCGTCAATTAGTCGTATAAAAAAAGAGTGAATTTCGTCAATCAGTTGCGAAAAAAATCGCGAATTTTGTCAATTAGCAACAGAAAAATAGTGATTTTCGTTGAACAATCACGAATTTCGTCAAGGAATCGCGATAATAAAATTTGAAAATTAGCGATCAGTCACAAAAATTGCAATTTATTGTATCCATTGGGATTTTAAAAAATCTTTAATAAATCCTTAAAAAAATCCCCTTGCCAACAAAAGCTGCAATGAGGCTTATAGTATTGGATCTTCCTCCATTATCCTTGAAAATGTCAGAAATTGTTACATTTATTTTATTAAAATCTAAAACATAACAAAAATACATCTTCTCTACATTTTTTTCATATATTTTTTAAATTTTGATTTTTATAGACATTTTTTCAATGCAAATTCCTATGTTGAGCGTTTATTTTTAGCCATGTAAAATACTTTGGGGGGGGGGGGGGGGAGTATCTATAGAACAGAAAACTTTGGAGAATTGTTTATTCATAAAATATTCAGGCCTTATAATACAAACATTTATTCCTACAAATTGTATACAATTATGGTGGGAAGATTCAATAAAATCCCATCGTCCAAATTTAATGGAGAAAAAAAATATTGTTTTTATGTGTTTGTTTCACAATGTGGCCACTGAATTTTTTGGGTTTAGGAGGCATTGGCTCCTTCGAGATTTTGGGAATCTGCACCTATACTTTCTATGCATATTATTATGTTCATTTTGCATAGATCAACACATTTTTTCGTTTAAGACAGGATTCTGTCATAGGCATTTTTTTTTTCACAAGTTTTACTGTACTTAATTTTATTGCCTAGAAATATATCTACTATTTCTTAAAAAGAATAAATTTTAAATTGTAATTCTAGAATAATGGTAATTTAAAAATATATGCAATTTTTTGCAAAAATTGTTGGGCCGGGCCAAAGTTTACTAATTTTTCTATGGACCAGGCCAAGTTAGGACAATGATTTTCATACAGACTGGGTCTGAAAATTTCGGCCCATGCAGATCTTTAAGAAGAATTGAATGAAGTCTAGTCCAACTCGGCCCGGCCCAGCCTGTTAAGTAAATCCTGGGCCTGACCCAGAAAGAGTAATGACCAGGCCTGGCCCAGCCCGAGCCTTCAGAAAAAAGTAAGGCCGGGCCTCGCCTGAGTGTTGTGAATGAAAATTGGCCCGGGCCCATGCAGACCTCTAATATGTAAATGTATTGAATTAAAAAAAAAAAAAAATACTTATTTCTGTTATAAGTGTTAATTGCTTTTAATACAATCAGTTATTTGATTTTTATGTAGGTCATGTTTACATTCTTGGTTGGAGCAGGTAACTAACTGTCCTACATGCCGCACACCTTTAGCAAGTAGTCCTGATGAATCTGATGGTGAACAGAGAAATATTCTTGGACAAGATGATATGCAGCCTCGTCCACCTAATCAAACAACAAATCATTTTTTTCATTTTGATGGTAAGTGTACTTACACACTCATAAGTGTATAAAAAATAACTAAATTTTCTAAAATTTTGAATGTTTCAATTTCATTTTTTATTAAACTTAATTTTTAAATAAAAATTATGATTATACCAAATTTTACTATTCTTATGTTTGATGATACTGGCAATGTTCAGAACCTATTCCATTAATTTTTATTTAGGTTCCAGATATGTTAGTTGGTTCCCCAGTTTTTCTGTTGAAGTGAGTCATACCAGTCTATTGGGTGACAGACATCAACTTATTCCACATCCATCCCATCTAGATGCTATGGTAAGGATATATAAATTTAAATTTTATATGTATTTTGAATAATAAACATTTTTTAAAATACTGAAGTGAATTTAATTACTTCAGGTAAATTAGCTTAGTATAGTATCTGACTCGTAACAGACACATTTTTTTAGTAGTTTTTTTTTTTAAATAGCTAATTAAATGCTTATGCCCTTAAATGTTGTTATTTGTTTTTGATTTTTTATAATATGTAGATTTTGCAATTTTTTCTCCTTATTTTTTTTATAAAGTTTGGAATTTTTTATGAATAATCGGCAGTTTTACCAATTTAGCAGATTTTTCTTTAATTAAAGAATCTGCCACTATTTCTAAATAGTAATATTAATCTTATTTAATGACAGATTAAATAAGGTAAATATGCAAATAGTGGTAGATTTTTTAATGAAAAATATTTTCTAAATTGATAACACTGATATTCAGTGCTGATGACAACATACAAATTTATAATCTTTTCCTAAAAAATATGTATAATTTGACCTGTTCTTTAACTTTTGTACAAATATTAAGATTAAGACAAAATTTGATACTTGCATGTTATCCTGGACAAGTCAGATATACTTACCAACAATGACACCTATGATGCTAATTACAATAACCATTACTATTTTTTGCTGCTTTTTTTTTAACTTACATTTATGTATGTATGTGGCAGTCAAATCTTGTTCCTCATTTTTCACATGCTTCCTGTTGACATACAGCTTTGAAATTTGGAATATATATGTATTCCTGAGGGCAATGCATGAATTGGATATTGATTTTTTAAAATTCTGTCACTAAGGTTGGGCAACATCTGCCCAAAATTTCCATTTTCCCCATAGAGATAAAATTACAATTGTTTAATATTAATTGAAAATAGCTCCATTGTTGCAACATTCATCCATTTTAACCACATTGTTGCCTGCATCATTATGACGTCATCATTCAGCGACACACACATTTGTGCTTTATAATATAAATTGACTTTTTTGTGAATTTTAATGAAAGCATGTTTAATTTTTTTTAATTTAATTTATTCTACATTATAACTGCTTAGTAAAATTTATAGTTGCAACATTAAAGTCAATTTCAGAAATAGTTTAAAATAACTACAGGTTTTATGTATTTACTAGCTGACCCGCCCGGCGTTGCCCGAGCCCTTGTAATAAACTTAAATCTCTTAAAAAACTGAACTCTGGCCACGGTCTACGATGGCTTCGGAACCGTATACCAGGCTGCTCGTACTCTCTAGAAAATCTTTTATTTCCCCCTACCACCGCCAGGGGAGCATTCTGTTCTAAACAAACCTCTTTCCGAACGAACTTCTGAGACAGGTCCCCGCTGCCTACGTTACTGTATAGTAGGCGCACTACAAAATTGAGCTGGTTTCGAGAAGATTTGAACATTATTAGCCCAGTTATTGCAATAAGGCACAGTTAGAGAAAATAACCTTGAGTGAGGTGCCGAAGGGAGGAGATGTTAGAGTGTCCTTCAGAAAATGACTAATTAGGAGGCCCACTATGCATGCATAAATATTCGTTCGTTTTGTTAAGCTAGGAACTTAATTACAAAGTTGGCTTAAACTCTTATTTGTAAATAGTGGTAACCGCTACTCATAAATTTAATTTAATGTTATAAAGGGTGACTATTAAGTTAAATATAATGTTTGGAATCACTTGCGTTGAAATCGGAAAGATAGTTGCTGATATATAGAAACGGGGCATAGTTAGAGAAAAACCTTGAATCAGGGGCCGGGGGGGGTGGGGGGGGGGGGGTGAGGGTTGTTCAAGTACCCTTCAGCAAATGACTAATTAAGAGGAGCACTATGCATCTTTCGAAATTCGTTCGTTTGCTTAAGCTAGGAACTTAATTACAAATTTGGCTTACCCAATTATTCGGAAATAGTGGTAACCGCTACTCATAAATTTAGTTTAATGTTATAAAGAGTGACATTTAAGTTAATTATAATGTTTGGAATCACTTGTGTTGAAATCGGAAAGATAGTTGCTGAGATATGAAAATGGAGCATAGTTAGAGAAAAAAACCTTGAAAGGAGTGCCAGGGGGGGAGGGGTTGTTCAAGTGTCCTTCAGCAAATGACTAGACTAATTAGGAGGACCACTATGCATCTTTCAAAAATCGTTCGTTTGCTTAAGCTTTGAACTTAATTGCAAATTTGGCTTAAACTATTCGTAAATAGTGGTAACCGCTACTCATAATTTTAGTTTAATGTTATAAAGAGTGACAATTAAGTTAATTATAATGTTTGGAATCACTTGTGTTGAAATCGGAAAGATAGTTGCTGAGATATGAAAACGGAGCATAGTTAGAGAAAAAAACCTTGAAAGGAGTGCCGGGGGGGAGGGGTTGTTCAAGTGGCCTTCAGCAAATAACTAATTAGGAGGACCACTATGCATCTTTCAAAATTCGTTCGTTTCCTTAAGCTTTGAATTTAATTACAAATTTGGCTTAAACTGTTATTCATCAATAGTGGTAACCGCTACTCATAAATTTAGTTTAATGTTATAAATGGTGACTTATTAAATTAATTATAATGTTTGAAATCACTTGCGTTGAAATCGGAAAGATAGTTGCTGAGATATGGAAACGGAGCAGAGTTAGAGAAAAAACCTTGAAGAACGGTCCGGGAGGGGTGGGGGTGGGGGGTTGTTCAAGTGGCCTTCAGTAAATAACTAATTAGGAGGATCACAATACATCTTTAATGATTGATTCATTTGGTTAAGCTAGGAACTTAATTTGAAATTTGGCTTACTACTTTTACACTACTATTCGGAAATTCTGGTAACTGCTTTCTAGAAATACACCTTGAAGCTTAAATGTAATTAGACCCTTGTCCCTCTTAATTCCCGCAAATATAAAAAAGAATCTGTTAAATAAAGTTTTCTGTATTAACAATCTCCATCATAATAATAAATGTCATGTAAAAAAAAACTTAAACCCGACTAATTGTCATGAAGAAAAATATGCCTGCAAAATATTTCAATCAGTGGGACGTATGTGTAATTTGTCATGTACAGGTGGCGTGACATTTGCATGGCTCTTCTACGCTAATAACTTCAATCCATGTTGACACTATTTAGTTAGAAATCCTTATTTGTGCATCGCTACTCTGGTTTATTTAATTACTTCTGTGAAGAATCGATGCAACCAACCAGTGAACCAACCAACCCAAGAGAATAAAAGCGTATTTTTAATGAGAGTTCTTTGTGCATTTTAATTAATATTTCAGAAAGTAATTAAAATATTAAAATTCTGAAGTAATGTTGCACCAGGAGAGGGTTTGGACTACCTAAATCTAAATTTCCAGCCTTCTAGGTGGGCCAGATTTTCCTAGCCATCGCCAACAGACACACACACAGACACACAGAGCGAAACTTTCTTTTATTAGTTTAGATATATATATGTGTATATTCAGGGATCTGTTTAGGAAAAAATTGGGTCCTTTAAAGGACTCTTCACAAAATTTTTCATTTCAAAACAGGACCCTTCACAAAATTATTTTCCCTAAAACAGGACCCTTCACAAAATTTTTTGCCTTAAAAATAGGTTTTTCACAAAATTTTTTCATCTTTAAACCAAACATTTCACAAATTAATCATTTAAAAGTAAAATCTGACATGTCACTTTTACATATATAAAGAAAATGTATGTATTTTACATCCATATATATTCTTTAAAATGTATAAACAAGAACCTGAATATAACGATAATTTCAAATTCACAAAATTAGGATTAGATTTTTCACAAATATAAAAAGTTGTTCACAATTTCACAAAAACAGGACCCTGGGGAAAAAGTCTGGACAGACCCCTGATATTATACCTACACACACACACATATATATATAACTGGTTTATATTTATAGTATTTGTTCTTAGAATACTATATCTAAGAACATATACTGTATATGTTCTTTGATATAGTGTGTGTTTAGAATATATGTATGTATATATTAGAAAACAACAAACAAATGAGCAAGCTTATTTTCTTGCTCATTTACTCACTTGCTCAGTAATTCACTAATTGATTAATTAGTTTATTTATTTTAATTAGTTTACTTGTTTAAAATTGTTTTGTTTTATGGAAAAAAAATAAAAACAAGTCAGCATACACTACTTGGAAATAAATATTGGTGCAATAGCTAAAGACAAAAATAGCAAACTTAATAATGCATACAGTTTTGTAAAAAAATAAAAAGTGTTGCATTAAATATAAACTAAGAAACATACAAAATGGATTGTATCACTTTATTATTATTGAGAAAGAAACAGTTTAGCACTTGTAATTTCTCCTTTCGATAGCTGTAGAGTAATTAATTTATAATTGCATTTTGTAGAATTCTAACACTCTCGAGCTGTTAAATTCCTGCTTTAAAGAAACTCCTTTCCTGTTTTTGTATACTGTTAGTTTGTTATTTAAATTGTTTCTCATTTATTATACTTGCAATTGTTTATTTACATTTCAGGTGCATCAAGTTTTACAAATGTTTCCTCATATGCCTTATAATTTAGTCTTAGAAGATTTGCTGTTAACAAGATCTATAGAAAGTACTGTTGAGAATATCTTAGAAGAAAGATTGGTTGCTCCAATTGTAAGTAAGATGCTTTAACTTGTTGCATATTTAAATCTGCCAATATTTTTTTTTTTTTTTTTTTTTTTTTAAGAAAAAAAAATATATGCACATTCATTTATTTATATTGATGAATATAATTTCGATTTTGTGAAGTTATTACATGTTATTTTCTATCCATTAAAAACATATGAGATTCTTAGCAATATGATGTTAAAACTTTCTTCTTTAAAATGGTGAAATTTTATTAACTTTTAAATAACACATAACAATTAAAGTTTAAATTGTAATCTTCTCTGTATTTATATGTTAATGTAGAACTGTTTTCCTCTCTTCTGAATCCTCCACTTCAACCTCATTAAACAGAGTGTGTGAGCATCCCACGTGACTAAAATTTCGATACTGGCACCTAGATATTTCTTCCAAACTTTAAAATAAGTTCATATTTTCAACCTTAAATATTTAAGGAATTTTCTTTCTTTTTTTCATGTACAAGGGAAAAAGAAAAAATCCCTGACGGTTCGGCCTACTGGCACAGGTAGATTTCAAAGACGCAGACCGTGGGGCACCTGTTTGTTGGGAATTTCAGAAGAAATGACCTTTTTGCCATGATGCGGCAGTTGGACAGCAGTTACTTCAAAACCTAACTTCTTTGCATTTGGAGCCAGCAGGGATTTTTTTTGTTTTTAATTTTTTTTTGCTATAAGGGCTGGTTCTATAAAAAACTTGTCAATATAAAAGTTTTAGATAATATTAAGAGGATTTATAATAAATTTAAGCGGATTTGATATTTTGTGAATTGTTGAAGTTATGAATTTTTTTCTTCTAAAACCCCCCTTTTTTCCCTTCCTTGGGGGCATTTTTAATGATATCAAAAATCTGTCATACATAAATGTTCGGCCCTTTTCCTAGAAGTAATAATAACTTTAAACGGATTCGATATGTATCATAATTAAGAAATTTTGTTTTTTTTTCTGTTTTCACAAAAAGCCTTCCCATTATATATATATATATATATATAAAGTTTTGAACTGGGGATGGTTTTGGGTTCTGGGAGTCATGATCGGCGTAGATCTGCAAAAAATTTTCAAAAATTCAAATTTAGGGAAGAATGTAATAGGTAGTATTTCTTACGAAATCTACCTAAAATGAAATTTTCTTTTAATGAATCAGACTGATATCCACAGAAATGTCAGAAAATCTCTATTTTACAGATAGAATAGCCGCAATTGGTTGATCGGTCGGATGAAGACTTTTGCTTTACCCAAGTTATACATTTGTATCCCTGAGAGGTTGAAGAAATGGCTGAGTTACATTAGGCAGTAAAAAGCATTTATTGCTGATTTAACCTCAATAAAAGGAAAAGTTTAAATTGAGATGCTGAATTAGATTAAAAGAATTAATTAAAACTATTGTGGTGGATTAAAGAAAGACAATTTAGTAACAAAATAATATGTTTATTAAAAGCTTTGAAATTAAAAACAATAATATAAAATCTTTTTAATAATTATATCTTTTATTGTAATAAAGAAAACATTTACAGTAAAAAGTCTCAAATCTGGATGTCCAAAATTCAGAATTTTCCGAAATCAAGACTTTTTGCTAACCGACTTTTTATTTTTTTTTAAATCGCAGCAAAACAATAATAATAATAATAATAATAATAATAATAAAGCTAAAATTTTACAATTTGCAGAGGACAAAATTTAATATATTAGGCTAAAAGTTTGAACCCGAATTCTTTTTACAAATGTAAAAAAAAAAAAAAAAAAAAAAAAAAGCTTCAAAATGAAAAAAAAAAACTAAAAATCGCAAAAAATTTTTAAATCCCTGTACGAACTCCAAAAAAACTACAAAGATTACAATCAGATTCTTTTTAATAATGTGCAAAAATCAACGCAAAAAGAAAGAAAAACCACTAGAAATTCAAAAATTGCTGAGGACAAAATTTACTGTAGTGAGCTAAAACATTGTAATCCGAATTCTTTCACGAATGACAAAAAACTGTGGAGATAAAAATGTACTAAATTAGGCCGAAAGTTTGAAACTGAATTCCTTTTACGATTGTAGAAAAATCACCGTAAAATGGGAAAAAACTCTAAAAATTACAAAAAAATTTGCAAAAAATTCAAAAATGTCTGTATGAATTCTGAATAAACTTTATTGAAAAGAGTACAACATGTACTATATTGAGCTAGAAGATTAAAACCAGGTTCTGTTTACTAAAATGGAAAAATCGCTGTAACGTGAATTAAGTTGAATGAAATATTTATTCTTTTGATGTAAAATCATATAAATCTTGTTTTAAACGTGAAAAGTTTGAATATATATATATTTCATTTACTGGAAGCATAAACACTGGTATTTAAAAAAAAAAAAAAAATACATTTTCTTTTTTTTTTTTTATCATTACAGTCACCTTTATTTCCTAATACTACCCATGCTGTAGCATCTATGGGCGGCTCAGCTCCATTAGATTTGTTTATAGTAAGTAGAACCAAACTATTCTTAAAAACAAAACAAAAAGAAAATAAAAAAAATTTAATGTATTTTTAAATATGATGTTTGGAAAAATCTCTTCTCCAAGACAATGTTTCTCTGCTTTTAGCCTTTTATCACTTTATATTAATAATATTATTTCTCCAAATAATATTATAAACTCATTTGTTAATGTTAAATTAAAGATGTAATAACTGCTTAAAATGATAAAAACATTACACAAAAGGCTTAAAAATACCTTTTAATATAAAGATGACCTGTTTCATGTGCTCTAACAGCGACTTCTTCAAGATAAAAAATGATAAATTAAGTAAGTTTTTGAAAATGATAAACACAGATTATGAGATCACATGTATAATGCAAGCAGGTGCTTAAATTGGTCAAACTGGAAACATGATAATAATTATTATCATAATTTTCATGTTTCCAGTTTCACCAATGTAAACATCTGCTTGCATTATACATATGATCTCGTGATTTGTGTTTCTCATTTTTAAAAGCTTTGTGAAAATAGTTTGTCATTTTGATCTTGAAGAAGTTACCGTTAGAGCGCATGAAACATGTCATCTTTATATTAAAAGGTATTTTAAAGCCTTTTGTGTAATGTTTTTATCCCTTTAAGCAGTTATTACATCTTTAATTTAATTTTACTTCTGTTGAATTTTTTTTTTTTTTTCAGGTTCTGAAATTTTAGATCCTTTACTTTTAGAATCACTGTCAATTAGGGTGTCAACTATTTTAATCAGATGGTTTAAATCAGTGATTAAATCAGGATTTTAATCAACTGATTAAAAAAAAAAAATCTAAATGTTTATAATGTCATAAAAAGTATTAAAATCTAATATGAACATAATGCAGAAAGTTTCTGCCTTATAAATAAACAACAAAATCATTAAATAATTTTTGAAAGCTTAATTCCTTAGGCTTGTAAAAAATGAAGTACAGTAAGTTTGTAAAAAACAAGTTTTTATTCGGCATAAAACATATTTCATTTAAAACTAATATAATTTTCAATAATATAATTTTCAATGTCATAATTTTCTTTAAGTAATTAAATTATTCATTCTTTTATATAAAATAAGTATAGGAAATATAATAAAATTCTGCAAGTCTAAGAATAAATAGCCAATATCTTATTTTATCATTATACTTTTGCAATAATAAATTTATAGCAAATTGGGGCTAAAGAAAAATGATAGAATCACATCTGTTCAACAGCTATTGTAAAAAAATGTATAAGAGAAAAAGAACTAATTGATATAAAAAATGTTAAGCACAGCAAGAGTTTTTTCAGTAGACATTGAATAAATGTTTTTTTACTTTTGAACTCATATACACTAAATAGAAGAAGTAGGGATTGAAAAAGCAGCAAAACTTTTTTTTAAGTAAATGCTAATAATTCCCACTGAGTGGTAATAATGCAGTTATTTAATATTTTGAAGATTTCAGATATAACTGGCTATTCCTTATGCGTGTATAATTTTTTTAACTCTTTTGTTTAGGTAGCATACATGTGTGTACCTTTAGATTTAGGCTATGAACAGTAATTTTTCAAAGTACAAATGCAAAACAAGCTGCAAATGACATTTGTTTTGTTATTTGTGCTATTAACTAATGAAATTACTTATATGTAACACCCTGCCTTTTTTTAAATTTGTAAAATGCACCCTGCTTTTTTTTTTTTTTTTTTAAATAGTGAAATATTCATCTTTAGTTGTACACAGAGATTTCTTGTAAAAAATTTCCCCATGCACAATAAATATATGTGTCTAATAACTTGCAAAAATTATAGAACTTTATTTCTTTAGAAACAACAGGATATTATTAAATCATGTTGTAATTTAATAATATTTTTCAATTTGTAGTTCATAAAATCACTTAAAAATTGTCACTTTATTTATCACATTAAAAAATTATTACTTTTTATTCTTATATTGTTACTTAGAGTTTAAACTAGGAAAAAGAGATTTGCAGCTTTTTGGCTAATTGCAGCCAATAACTGTTAGCTAAAACAAAATAGCTTTAGCCAAGAAATTTTTTTTTATTTGTACAAAATTTCTATATAAATGAGTATTATTTTTAATTATACAATACACAAATAGTACATCACTCTGTAAGATTGACCCGCTCGAGATTTGGCCATACATCACATATCAAATGCTTTTTTAAATGGAAATTTTTTTCAAACTTCCCCTTCCAAAGTAATCATAATTAAGCTACTTAAATTTTTATTGTCAGTCTATTTCTCAAGTCAGTTTTTGTTATATTCACAAGACTCAATCCTCTTTCACAATTTGCTGTAGACAACAGAATTGTTGCTATAAATTCATATAAAGAAGTCACATTGGGAAACATGTCAGTAATGTCATTTTTATGGGAAAAAAGAATACAATCAGCTGGTTTCGTTTCTTTACCCCTTGTAGCCAGAACCTGCCTAAACAACTTTCATTCATGAACCGTTTTGGTTTCATTTCATAAGTTGGGATCATCAACAAAAATTAAACTCTTTTAATTTCCTCAATACGCCTAATGCAAATGATATCACACTATTTGTAAGCTGCTTGCAGCAGCAGGTTTACAAAATGCAGAACAACAAAATGGAAATGATATATATTTTTTTGGCTGTCACTATTTGGCGAATCTACTAAATGCTTTGGGGGCAAAAGGTGCTTTCAGTTAGCTTTTTGGCTATTTGGCTAGCGCTAGATTAAACCCTATTACTAAACACAGTTTACTAATATATTTATTTCCTCATGAAATAATGCCTTTTTCCACTGAACTAGTACACTTTTTTGGAGCTAGCATCCTGCTCTTTTTTCTTTCTAGAATGAATACTAAATTAATAATTATCATTTTAGTAATTAAAACATAAAAATCTATATTCAGGTCCGTATTCTGGCTATGTGACGCCCCTGTGCCATCAGTCACTTTATGCCCCTCCCCCCCTTCACACACACACTAGAGATGAGTTTGCGCTCTCTTTTCTGATCAAGAGCCCGAAACATTTTGTGTCATCAGAGTCCGAGCCTGCCCGATTCCAATATTGAAAGTATGCAATAGAATAAAAAAAATATTTAAAAGTTCTTTTAAAAAATAACATCTCATTTATAACATTTTAAAAATAACTGTTATTTTAAGAACATAACTTTTTGGGAGGGAAATTTGCATTGGATCTTATCAAAAGAAAAGTTTGGTATCAAATAAAATTTTTCTTCCTTAAAAATATTCTCATATTTCCCCCCCCCCCCAAAAGCAAATATGATGGACAAATTAGCGAACTGCGTTTTACAAATAAATGCATAATATTTGCAGAAGTTACTATTAATATGCTGAAGAATCGAACAATGCTTTCCTATTACCTATAAAAGGTATAAATCTTCATTTATAGTAGATTTCTTTCTCAAAACAGTGTTACGTGATTCTTCTGTCACTGAAAATCAAGTTAAATTAAAAACACTGTAATTGAGATCGTTATCTGAATAATTTGATGCTTTTATAGGAAAAGAGGAAACACTGCTCAATTGCTTTTTTCCCTGAATAACAATGTAAGTTAATTATATCTACTTACGAATGAAAGTGAGTTCTAGAATATGCAGAGCAGAGCCGCAGCATAGAGTTCATGAAGAAAAATAGATATAAGAATCACTAATGTTATTTTCATATGTAGAGCGATAATGATTCGAAGACAATAGAAGGCTAAAAATTTTAAAACATTAAGATAATATGGTTGACTATAAACAGAAGAAAATGCTCATTTCACGTTAGATCTCTAAAAAAAAAAAAAAAAAATAAGCACTCCAATTAAAGCATTTCCTACTATCACAAACAAATAACAAACATCACATTATTCCCACTCTTCCTATTGGCGTCAATATGTTGACACAATCGATGCCAGACATAAATAATTCTGCAAATATGACAAATTTTCTTTTAAATGGCATAGGTGCTAGAAAAGAAAAACTAGATTTCTGTTTCCCATATTAAAATAATTTGAACTGCAATAAGTTATTTTTTAAGAAAAAATAAATAAAATTTTTTTATATATATACGAGAACAAATAAAATTTCCAGTTTCAGAAAAAATTAGCCAGGATTTGTTACGAGCTACTGTGTCTGGACTTAGGTGCATCTTACAATTTGAAATCGTTCCTAGAATCAGATAGGCTGGCTTGGGAATTTGAGCAGCCGCAAATAAAGTAAACTTGGTAGTAGTATTTTGCATTCATTGAGAATTTTAAGCTTAAGTGTTCGTAGTTCCGAAAGGGCCAACTGCGCTGTGAGCTACCTATACAGAAGGGGTGCACAGTAATCATCTTCTTCAGTAATTCTTCAGTAATCATCTTTGACTTTTTGTCATGTTTTAGTCATCTTTTTTGGCCTTTTATCTCTTTTCTCACTTTGTTGAAACCAATATTACATTTGCACACGCATGTTAAAAAATTCACAAAATATAGTCTAAATATCACAAACTCAGTTATTACATTTAAATTATATTGTAAGCCTAAAGTAATAGAAGCATTCATGTTTAAGAGAGAGAGAGTAAATTGCATATTATCATAAAAATTAATAGAAAATTTGGCATTCTTTTGTCAGATGGATACCAGTCATAATTTTGCACCAAAATGCCAAATGTGGTAAACTGCTTCTTTAAAAACCCATTATTACACCATATGAAAATATTTTTTTCTTTCAAGATTTGCTTTCTTCAATATTTAATGTTTTTTAAAAGATTTAATATGGTTTACTCAGTTTGGTAATTACCAAATGATGAATGCAATTAAATTTTTCGTAGGCTTGGTAGTAGGCCTAAAAAGGTGTAATTCATATTGTTAGACTTATTCATTAAAATATATGATAAAATACTGTATTTATGTCACAGTAGGTGACATCTTTTTGTTATATTTCAATGTATAATTAATTTTCTAGCATTTACTTTATTAATTTCATTACGTAATTGTGCTATGGCCATAGTATAAAGATATACACATTGAAACCTGATTTTTAAGAGTCCTGCATTCCTTTAATAACTGTTGCTTGATTTACATATTTCTAGTGTGCATCCATAGATTTCTGGGAATCACTCAGTGAAATTTATTTAGTTCCAATCACATTGAAAAGGGAAAGAAAAAAAAAAACCCCGAAAAATGCATCAGGGCATAGACAACGAAATACTTTTCCATACTATCAGAATATTGTTAAAAAATTTAATTTTTGTTCATACAGTGAAATGATCCATCTAAATAAGCATTAAAAGAAAAAAAATCACAATGTAGTTAAAATTCATTTTCAGCAATTGCTGTCCATAGCCGGTAATGTGTGTGAATGTACGCCTGTACGCCCCACCTGTTCGCTATGCTTTCCAACCCCCTGCGTAATCGTTTTGCGATTCCATTAGCCATTGCTTCGCGATACCGATTGGTATCATGCAGCAATCCCTATTTTCTAGAAGAAAAGAAAAAAAAAAGCTGGGAAGTTCTGCGCAGATTTTCATTGGTCCATTTCCAAATCGTTTGGCACATTTTCAAACACCATGTATACAAATAAAAATATATTTTGTATTTAATTGTAATGAAAAAATGGCATCAACAAATGCATAATCATAAAATAAACCCAATGGATTCCCATAAAATATTCCCATGATGTCAAATATGAATTTTTATTCGCTTATAAAAATAAAGTACACAGATAAATATTTTTATTGAAATTTAACTTGCAAGTAAAAAAATTCGGCCTAAAAACCGTGTGTTTTTAATATTTATTATTTCTTTTTTATCCTCGCAACAGTGCAAAGAAAAAAAAGCCGGGAAGATCTATGCAGATTTTCATTAGTCCATTTCCAAATCATTACTTTTTTGGGATATTTCTTCTATATAATCTACACACTTCGTAGTGCACTAAAAATTAGTTGTTTTAAAATATATATCACAGCTGAAAATGCATATCCAGCAGTTATGGCTCACATTCAGTCCTGTAACTGAATTATTTTGAGTGTCTCTGAAAATAAATGATAAATTCTCTATAAACTCTGAATAATATATATAAATACATGCTGCAGTGCACCTCAGTAATGTATATCAATTTCATTGAAATAGTATAACATCGTTAAAATACACTGTAAATAATTTTTCTCCATAGATCATAATGGAATGAATTTTGTGTATCCCTCCCTGTAAGCAAACTATAATTGCTACTTACCCTATACTGTATAGAAAGCATATTCCTATCCATCTCAGTATTGTATATCAATTTCATTATGTTTAAAATAGTGTAACAACTTTAAAATGCTCTGAAAACTATTTTTTCCCACTGACCATAATGTAGAGTTAGATGTGACCAATGCGAGACCAATGTGAGTTAGAGCGTGGAAAGACAGACAAACTGAATTCGTACACTTTTCAACTATGTTGGAAAGTATTAAATATATATATATATCTGTTATTTTCAGCAATACTAAATGAAATCATTAATTTTATTCTGTCTGTGTAATGAAATATATTTCTATTGTTTTCAAATTTCCTCTATATTTTATTTTTCAAAGAATATTTATATTTGTAATTAAATTACTCATATGTCATGAGGATTATCATTCTTATCTTCCACCTAAGTTAGCTTTCACATATACTTTTTGTAATATTTGTTCATTTTTGCACCATCATTTAAATTTGGTGCCAACAGCCGCCTGCCTAATGGAAAAAAGTACCAAAAATTCTATTAAAAGAAAAGACATAGTAGGATTATGTGGATGTATATGTTTTTCTAAATTATTAATTTTCCTGCATATTTGTTCTATTTAGTATAGAATACTAAAAAAAAAAATATGTTTTTAATTTTTTTTTTTTAATTAAATTTTTTTTTTTTTTTAGGGAAGCATCAGTAGCAGCAGCAGCAGCAGCAGCAGCAGTTTTTCAAATCTGTCCACAAATCTACAAGATCCTGCACCTTCTGTATCAGGAACTGCAACAATCTCAAGTAATCTTCCTGAGGCTGAATTAGAAAATTCTCAACAGTCATCACAATTGTAAGTACTTGATTTTTCTTTTTATGGTACTTATACATTAAAGCAGATGTTAAATCACCATGTACAGTGGAATCTCAGTAACTTGATTTTTCCCCCCTTCTTACAGGTGTGAGGAAAGTGTATTAAGAGCTGGAGTTGAAGGGAGTAGATTTTCAAAAAGCTCATCTGAAAGAGAACAAATGTTATCACAGCGAAAAGATGAACTTGTAAGAAGAGCTAGAAAGTAAGTTCAGTGTACTTTAAAGAATTAATCACTCTTAAGTACAATAAAATATTTTGGTGGCTGTGTAATTTTGGTTATAGTCGATTTTTAATCTGAGTAATTTTTCTAGTCAAGTTAAACCTCCTGTTTCTTCATACAATCTATGAGAGCAGTTTTTGTTTTTAACACTTTCCAACATAATTGAAAAGTTTTTGACTTTGGTTCGCCTATCTGTCTATGCTCTAACTTTCATAAATATACTTCGATTTCTACGTAATTGGTCATTGAGATTTACCATAGCATGTTCCCCTTTCTATGGCAGGGCTGCTTAGGCATACTGTACTCTATATCTTACAAGTTCATGGCATTTGAAGTAACGTTACAGAACAAAGGAAGAAAGGGGTAAATATTAAGGAAATGTAAACATTGAGGAAATGTAGGAGCTTTGAAAAGGGTGGCGTTCATGAGGCCAAAGTCTTCCTTTTAAATTAAGACAATTTTTGACTTATTTATGTATAGATTAAACAAATTACTTCTCAATATAGGTATTAAATGGTGTAAATATAAAACAAATTGTTTGTGCATTTGGCCCATTGATAGTTATTTCATTTGGATATAACAATTGAATGATGCTTTAAAAATATAAATAAACATTGAAAGAGTGCTTTTGAAAATTTTGCTTTTCATGCCAAATTCAATCTTGTTGTTTTATCAATTGCACAAATAATTACTTTTTTTTCTGTATTTCTGAAATGTATTTCTGTAATATATTTATTTAATTCCATTCTCATAAAATATTTTCATTTCAGCAAATATATATCGAAGAACATTCTGATTCAACAGAGTGAAAGATCATCTAGTTCTTCAGATTAGACATTTTAGAAAGATATTTATATTTTTTACCATGTTTTGTCTTTACCTGTGGAAGTCTATGCTATACCAAGAAACAATATTTTTATTTTAAAGGAAAGTTTATTGTCTTCGGAAAATTTGGATTTAATTGTAAATATCCTTATATATTTTCTAATGTAAAATTTTATTCCTGTCTTTTTTATTACTGTAACCATTTGCAATCCACTGTTGAGTTGTACTGGACATTGTATTTCATTTGAAACAAGTCCATGGGTCTGTTCTATTGTTTATATTTAATCATATGCTTTTGAGGATTTATCTACCAAAGTTTTGTTTAAAGCAGCATTTCTCTTTCTTGCCTCCTGTCTTCTTAAATTAACATCCATGTTCTACGAAAACTCTAATTTAATTATTTTTAATTGACTACTACTATTACTTATATTTTTGCAAATCATAAAGCTGAACAGCACACTGTAAAGTGTTATATGAGCTGAAGAAATGGGATTAAATTAATTTGTTTCGTATCTATTTTATCATATTTATCATCATGCATGACATGTGTTTGAAAACTGCACATTTGCCAAAATTTTAAGTCATACCAGCAAGCAGAATATCTATGAAATAAATATTGAAACTCAATATTTAAAATGTATCTCACATTTCATGCCACAGATCTGCCATAGTCTGCTGCCAAGACTGCATCAACCCCCCCCCCCTCCACTTACTTTTAATGGAGAATATAAACAAGAAATAAAACAAAGAATTTTTTGTCAGACTATCATGCGCAAGCCAATTTTTATACATATCAGCACAAAAAATAATACAGAAATGCAACAAATAAGGCATATTAAAAATCCAAAAATAAGCTCCTATTAGATTTTTTTCAAAATGGAAAATTGACGCAGATTATTATTTTTTTTCTTCAGGGAACCTCTGCCCCCTGCATTTTTAGTTGAAGTTTTTTTTTAGTTATGTTTTCTTCATCTTCATGCATTAAAAATGCATCTTAAATTTAAAGGGGTTCAGGCAGGCAGAGGCAGATGCCCTCAGTCAAAGAAGTTTCTTTTTCTCTTAATGTTTACTTATTTTAAATCATTTGAGAAGAATAAGTTGTATTATATTTTTCAAAATTATAAGAGAAAAAGAAAATTAGAAAATTCTGCAAAGGGATAATTGCTCTTTCCCCACAGGCACTCATGCAGATATCATTAACTTAGTCTGACAGTTAATCCTTTTGGGATGAGCATTCAGTTCACAATGTTTAATTTTTAGCACCAGTATTTCCTAAACAAAACCTTTGCCTAATTTAATTACGAAAATTATGTGGTTAAATAACACAGAAATTGCTGTTAAACAATGTTGGTAGATAAAATAAAAGATTGTACACCATATATATGTGGCACCCATTATGAAAGCATTAAATATTAGAAATTCACTTTCATAAAGAGTGATACCAGCCACTCTGTATAATTAATGTATTATAACTAATGAAAATGTGAGACTTTGACAGATTAATTTTACACAATATTGATTTTAATTAATGACACATTTGTAAAAGATTTTTTAAAAATGCAGTTTTGTCTTAATCAAAATTAGCTCTAAATTAGCAGTAGCAAAAAAAAAAAGATGTTACAGTCACTTAAGTCTGGCCACCTGGGGGGGGAGAGGGGGGTAAGAAACCCACACATTTTTTGTGATGTAATTAATGAATGACTCCTATATATAAGATTTTATGTTTCCAGTGAAAATAATACAATAGAATTATAAGAAACAATGCACCTGTTAGGACAAAAACTTATCTGAAATGGAATTTTTTCTATTTTGTTTTGTTTTTTGTGATTCTGTCTTTGTAGGTTTTCCTGTATAATGCAATCATTTTATGTAAATAATTAAAATAGCTACATATGTACGCTTAGTTCTTAAAAATGTGCACTTTTTCCCCTTGATTTTTTTTTTTAAATGTATAATATTTATTTAAAGAAAATGTGAATCAACTTTTAAAGTTCAAATTATTAAGAACTGGCTGATCCCCCCCCCCATATGATATATGGAAAGGTACTAAGGAGGGGGGAAAAAAGTGTCAAAATTCGTGAAAGAACTTCCATATTTTTTTTAACCATTGGAAAATGGTTGTTGTTTTCGGTCGAGAATGGGCCTCTTGACGTTGTCGCTTTATTTTTTTAAGCATTTTTAACGAAATTCTGTAACTTTAGAAGAATTTTTCTTTGGATAGGCAGTAGAAATGCCTAAAATCGTTACAAAAATCTTAAAGTTACAAAAACGGTAGATGCAAATTATCAGATATGAAAAATAAAGTAGAAATTTGGTACTTTCGTGTTATAGTGGCCTCCCAAGGATGAAATATTTTTGTTTCTGTTTTCATTAATATATTGTAAATTTGGTACTTTCATGTTATAGCGGCTCCCAAGGATGAATCGCCATCGACCAAGATTTATTGCCAAATTATAAAGCATGTATGACATTATAATAATATATGATATATCTATAACATTTCTTGACGTATGTGGCCAAGTTACAGTCATGTATGATGCATACATGATGTATATATATGACATGTGTATATGATGTATATACGACATATAAGACTTAAATAATATGTGTATAATGACGTATATATGGCACATATAGGAGTGTTTGGAATATATATATATGCGTATATAGGATGCATATATAAGCTTGGCGATGATCTTGGCGAAATCATAACTGCAACCTTGGCATAATCATAATTGTGGGGGCCGCTATAACACGAAAGTACAGTAATTTTTTTTTTTTTAAGCATTCGGAACATTTTTCAATGATTATTGTAATTTGTTAAATTATGTTTCTTTTTTTTTTCCTTTAAATAGTAAATTTTGATATTTTTTAAACCCAAGACATCATTGGCACTAGGAAAGTACCAGGAATAAGTGGGTATTTTTTGTATTTTGTTTTGGAAAGCAGATGCGGCCTTTTATATCTGGAGAAAAAAACAAAAACTATTAAATCAGCATTCAGAAAATAATT
Organism: Maratus michaelseni; assembly: GCA_963931845.1. Taxonomy (NCBI): domain Eukaryota; kingdom Metazoa; phylum Arthropoda; class Arachnida; order Araneae; family Salticidae; genus Maratus; species Maratus michaelseni. The sequence goes on from OZ007598.1 coordinate 123,025,256, forward strand.
TTTTTGAAATGATAAATATTAATATTTTTTTTAAACCAAAGACATGGGATTAGAATGGGAAAAGTATCATCAGTAAGTGTCTTTGTTTTTCTGGAAAGCAGATGCAGATTTTTAAAAATTGCAGAAAGAACAAAAAACATGAAATCTGCATTCAGAAAATATTTTTTTGAAACGGCAAATTTTATTTATTTATTTTTTAATAATTAAATAAAGGTACCAAAGGTAAATGGGTATTTTTTATTTTTCGCATTTCAATCCACAGAGTGGTTGTGAACTTGTAAATATATGAAAGGAGAAAAAAAAAAAATTAAATCGATATTTCGAATATATTCTTTTGAAATGGTAAATATTAATACATTTTTAAAACAAAGACATTGGTAGCACAGCAAAGTTACCCACAATAAGTGAGTATTTTTTTGTTTTTTCATATTTTAACATAGAGCAGATGCGGCAGTTTCAAATTCTGAAAAACGTTTTTCCCTGCTTCCTTACTCTTTGCTTCAAGAAATTTGGAAATGTTTTTTAATTAATAACTCGGATAGTTATCTTAAAATGAAAAATCTGAGCCTCAAGTGCATTTGCGCCTTCTCATGTCCTCATCCAAATTAGACTTTTATGTGCAGTAGATTTCTTTAGCGTTTGCCAACACATACAGACAGACAACCATATTTCTTTCATTAGTATAGATATAATGATAATGGTGTTATTTATGTAGTGTATTAAGTATTAACTTTAGCCTTTTTATTGAAGCATTTCTGAAATCCAAGGCATAATTGACACAGTAACACAATACAAGGATCAGCGATTTTCTTGATCAGTAAAAATATAATATTTTAACACCTACTTTGTCTTTAAGTTACATAAGCCAATTTTGTTTTATAATTATTTTAAAAGTACAATTTATAAAATAAAAAGGACTAAAGGATTAAAATATTTGTACTTGCATAACATTTAAAAAATAAACTTTGCTATTCATTTCTATTTATAACGTTATTTTGCAATTTTAATTTGCATATATGGGACTTCAAATTTTACATGTACTAATAATAATTGTATAAAGTTGTATTACTTTATCCAAAGAAAAATTTCGGAGAAATGTTCTGTAAGTAGATAAAGCATTTTAAGATTATTGAAAATTTATTGTAAATTAATTTGTGCATACAAAAAGAAATTTTAAATTGAATAAAGCTTTGCTTTTTTAATTAAAAATGCCCCCCCCCACCCCCCCCCCCAAGCAGTTTCAGTGATGGTTTTTATTCCATTGACGTATTTTATGTATGTTTCACTGTGTTTGAATTATGTAGTTTTATATATATGATGTATAATCATTCTTCAACAAAAGGAATTAATCATAAATGTGAAATACAGTAGACTCCCTCAAATAAACACCCGAGGTTGTGCAGATTTCGGGTCATTGGTTTGTTTACATTTTTTAAACAGTAATTTGAATGGAATAATGCACTTGGAATTATAATGAATGCTTACAGTAAAATAAAGTATTAAAATGATTAAGTGAAATAATAAAAATTAAGAAAATTTAAAACATTAAAATTTTAAAGGTAAAGGCCACATAAGCAATAATATATAACTAAATAGGTATAATAATGATGAGATAATTTTGTTTTTAATTATTCAATGAAACTTGCCTTATAAAGGTACAGTAATAATTTACATAAAAATCATAAAATAAAGTTTTATTTCATGCTTAGCCAAACTTAATATCCAAAAATTTTTGATTAATACATAAATGTATTTGGTAGAAACCACTGAGCATCGCCACTGAGATCAGCACAGTCTTGAATTTTTTCAGAAATAAAGTTGTGCTTCCCTGATGAGAAAACATGTATTTAATCATAGTAACCAGAATTACATATTAAAATGTGCATGGAATGATATAATAATTTTAAAAAATCTTAAATTTTCCCCCTGCATCTTAACTGTAAGTTTCAATGTTTACATCTGCAATGATGTGTGGATTTTAGGGGAACGGATTTGAGGGAGTCTACTGTATTTATTCTGATGATGTAAATAAGATGTAACATCTAGAAATATCTATTTTTTTCTCTCTATTTTTCTGTGTAGTTTGAATTCATTTCAGTATAGATTTATTATTAATTATTCGATTAATACTGAAATTTATTTGCACACATTTTCAATCTCTTAAACATATTAAAAATATATTTGTATATATTTCATAACTAGTAAATATTTTATTAATGTTTTCTTTTAATTCATCTTAAACTATTTTTTTTTTTGGAAGGGGGGGGGGGGATTGACAGTTTTTTAAATTTTATTCATGTTTCTTAAAATTGTTAGTTTATTTTCACATATATTTTTTAGGCTGTATACATATCCTCTTATCTTCATAGTGTGCTATAAAATATAGTGTTTATTGTATACCAGCATATTTGTAAAGTTCAAAAATATTCCCATAAAAATAAAATATTCTCAAGTACGACAAGTTCTTCAAACAAAAAAAGAATAAAATCTATGCAGTATTTCAGAACTAATTAGCAAAAATTATGAACTAAAAAATCAAAATGTGTCATTTCAAACTTAACTACTGAGAAAGAAATTGTTAAAGAAATATCACTCATATTTTTATAATTTCTTGATAGAAATTTTGCTTTAGATTATTTTTAAATAAATCTATAGATCTTTTAAGTAGAAATTTTAGTTACAATTCAAATATTTTCAAAATGTTGATCCAAATTGAGGCATTCAAAATGAAAGGCAAAAAGTCCATAAAACATTATCCAGAGATATTTATATTAGTTTAAGTATAAAATTTAAATGCAGGAAAATTAAAAAGTTTTCCTGCATTTTTAAATGCATTAAGATATTAACTCTTGTGTTTAACATTTCACCAATAGTCAAACTCAGATACTGTTACTCTCATTAATGCATCTCTGTTTAACACATATCTCTGGATAATGAAGACAGTTTCATTTTCTCCATCATTTCCTTTTTGCAATTAATGTTAAAAACATCACTTAAAGCGTACTACTCATTAGATAATGCCGACAATGTTTGTTCACAAACTGACCAAGTAGAATTAAATCAGATTTTGTATATCATACAGGGTGATTCATAAGTAAGTCTACAACTTCCAGATGCTGTAAAACAGACCAGTTTAAGGCACGCTCCCCAAATGTAAGGTAGGTGTACTCATAAATTTTTTTTTCCTCTTCTGTGCGAAGTGACATGGGCGATAGCTAGCGTGTCACATGAATATCAGTAGAAATGGCTGCATCTGTAGGAGAAGGCATTTTGTGTTCTTGAATCGAGCAAAATGAAATCTGTCAAAATTGTGCAATGGCATTTTCACACGTGATTTGGAAGAGAACCTTTAACCAGAAAATCTATTTATGATTGGTTTAAAAATTTTGAAATTATTGGCGGTTTGTGCAAAATGGACAGAAATGGATTACTGATTTGATGTGTGTCATGTGACTAATCTATGACACATAGATTTTTTAAACCAATCATAAATGGATTTTCTGGTTAGAGGTTCTTTTCCAAATCGTGTTCGAAAATGCCATTGCACAATGGTAACAGATTCTGTTTTGCTCAATTCAAGAACCAAAAATGTCTTCTCCACTGCAGACACAACCATTTCTACTGATATTTCGCATGACATGCTAGCTTTCGCCTGTGTCACTTCGCACAGCAGCGGGAAAAAACTTTGAATACACCTACCTTACGACTTGCATTTGGGGAACGTGCCTTAAACTGTTCCTGTTTTTACAGCATCTGGAAGTTGTATACTTGCTTTAGAAAATACTGGGTGGTTCATAAGTAACTTTGATGTAACTTTTGTTATTGAGAGATCAAGAAATTGTCAGCAACAATAATGAAGAGAACGAAAACTTTCTATTGTAAAAAAACAAAAACGTGAGAGGTTCAAAAATTGTTAAAGGCTGTTCACTGATATTGCCAATCAAAATGTAATGTAACACCAAATTTTCGAAACTGATAAATAATGTGGCAAAAAATCATTTGTTTAAGTTAACACAAAGAAAAATGAGAGATTTCTTTAATTAAAGTTAAATTATGCAATTACGGCACTTTCTTTGCGTATTTTGTTTATTCCCAGTAATTTATTCTTTTGTGTTATAAAGTTGCCACTAACATATTTTTTAAACTAAAATTATTAAATTAAAGAAAAAATTCTTTATTTTAGTATTAATTCGGTAACCTATTTAATTTCTGTCAGAAACTGAATTCAGTTTATTTAACGAAATAATTATTTTACATCATTTAATGCGATTTCAGTTAGTGCAGAAAAAAAAAAAATTACTGCCATGGAAGTCTACAGTAATGAAAGTTCACTGTATTTGAAACTTAATTGCTACAAACCCTTCATTTGTATGAAAATTAGTGTATTTTTTATTATTTTTTGTTTATACAGTTTTGCACCAATCTATTTGGAAGCAGAAATGGATTATAAGAAATAAACAGCATTAAACATTACAAATTTATTAAGAAATAAGATTACAATCAAGGCAAAAACATTAGGTACAATATTAGTTATCATGAATTAGCTTATTGGCGCCCGTGTCTGCATCTTCTTCATGTAGTCTACAACCTAATTGCTTTCTTCATTTGAAGATATTTGAGGTTAGCATGAATGATTACTGGCAGGAGAGAAAACATGTCTCTCTTATTTTTTTCTGTTACTATTCTTAGTATTGTACATAGGATAATGTGATTAGCAGTAAATTTAGAATTTTTCTGGCCCATAGTCATGGTAGAGAAATGAAATTCTTCATTCAATGTTGTAGTTATATACGTCATTGTTCAAGGATTATTTGGGTCATACTGTACCCATATATCAAATTTACAGCACACACACACACACAAAACAAAACAACAACAACAAAAAAAAAAAAACTATAGAATAACAATTTATTTCAAAATTGGGTCAATGAAAAAAACAGACTTGATCCCCTTTGGTTCTGGATGCCTCAATTATTCCTGAACTATTAAAAAGTTTTTCTTCATTTTTTTTTTCTAATTTATATTTGTATGTTGAGATGTATGTTGTAAATATTTTTTTTATGATTATATATTAATAACACACAATTTTACCTATATTAATGTATTTGCTATGGTTAAAAACATTTATTTTTAAAAAGTGAAAAATTACAGCTTCATCAGCATTAATTCATCAACTTCATTTATTGAAAAGTTGTGCATTTAAGAAAACTAAATTATGCTTTTTTTTTTTTTTTTTTGGAGCAAGTTAGTGTAAATTATCTTAGTCATAGTTTTTGATAAAACATAATGCTCAAGAAGATAGAAATTGCTATAGTTAAATTCAAACATAGAATTTGACAAAGTTTGAAAAAAATGTAAATATGTACCAAAGTCAACCAAGCATTTTTGCTATTTAGTGGATGCCTACATTTCTCTTGTTAGTAAATGTTGCTCAAGTAGTTGAATGTGCATTTTTCCAAGAATATTCAAGTTGGATTTATAAAAATAAAAAGGAAAGGAATTTCTAAATATTCAAAGTGGTTCAACTTTTTGTTTAAATTATTTATTTACTATTTTACACTGTTAAAATTTAACTAGGTACTATAACATTGCTAATTTTCATAACCAAATTTGAATTGTAATATTTTAGTTGCAACCAAAAATTATCATAAATATTTAAAATTTCATTTGCAACAGAATAAATCCAAACATTTTTAATATAGAATAAATAAAAATATTTGTAATGAAATGTCAATCCTAAGAGTTTTAACAAACATTCATAAAATCAAAAGATTATGGAGATTTCATGGTCTACATAATATAAATTAAAGTACATTAAATAAGAAGTTTACACAAACTTCCTGTTCTAAAATTTTAATGCAAATAAAATGGCTTCTTTTCCCCTGCCTCTCTCTTATTTTATTAATATCTTTACAAGCACATTTAATTTCTTAATAATATTATTAGGTTAGAGTATGTCACATTTGTTGTGTGTCCTCTGACATACACAACTTTGTTACATTTTTGATAGATCTTTGTAAAAAATATGTATTAAAAGGAAAAAAAAAAAAATCAGTTTTTTGGAATCTCAATTTCACTGATTGAACTTTTTTTCTATCATTCTGTTGATAAAAAATAATTTAACTGTTGCTGAAAGTAATGTGTTCTTTATTTAAGAACAATCTTAAAATAAAGACATATCTTATTGTATTAAATGAATTTTGTTCTTTGTATTAAGTGAAAAAGCTAAGTGTTTCATTCATCCAAAAAAGCTGTTTGCTATGTAAAATTTTGTAATGTAAAAGGTTATTTTTTTTATTTAAGGAATACTAATAAAAGAAACTTTTCAAAGCTTTTTTAATTTAAAACTGAGTAATTAAAGAATAAAGCAATACAAATTTACCTCTAGTTAACATACCATAACTTGGGGTTACCTACACTCAAAACAAAGTGTTTTAAATCAGTCTTGCATCTGTTGTGTTACTAGCTAATGTTACTATTGTGTTACCTGTTAGAGCAGTGGTTTCCAAACTTTTTTGTTATATAACCCACCTTAAATTTGAAAATTGTTTGTAACCTGGGCAAACTTTCATAAAAGCTTGTCTATTATATAAAAAAACACTATATTCATGCATCACAAACATAAACAAAGCATATGTAAGAAAACAGAAATATATTCTGAATGTGAATAATTGCATTAATAAAAATTTGCTATATTTATAAAGCATAACATTCTTTTAGTGTGCATGAAAAAATGCATTTATTAGTATGTTTAAAAATACACTTTAAAGGTCAATGCAATTTATAACATTGTTAGCTCGTTTCACTAAATTGTTGATCTATGTTTGTTAATGTTTTTGTTTTTTTCTTTAAAGATTTAACATATTGTGTTTGTTGTATTTTTACAGCAGATAAAATTACTTGTATATTTTAAAAAAACTGATCATTCATTCCATGACCCAAACATTAGCCACCAAATCGTTGACTTGACCCACTAATGGGTTGCGACCCATAGTTTGGAAACCTCTGTATAACCTCTGTATTGATGAACAGACTTGTATAAAAACAAAAACTTTCTGCACACATAAATATTGAGTCAAAAACTTTCTGCAAATTTATTTAATGTTTAATAAAATTATGTGTTATATTATTTTGACGATATAAATTAAAAACAGTAGTTTAAAATAATTACCATTTAAAATTAATTAATATTAATTAAAGCATAATTATTTTGGTTAAAAATAATAAAGCTAAAAATCCATGATAGGAAGAGCTGAATTCTTATCAATTATTTTGTCAATGCATTTAGAAACAACCCAATCCTTAATATTTTTACCTCTTCGCAAGCGTCTGTAATGTCACAACAATATTTTGCATCTTTAAATTTTGAATTGTGTGCAAACAGTAAATAAATCATACATAAAATTGGGGAATATTTTTTATTTTTTGGAATTAAAAAAAAAAATGACAAAAACAAAAATTGTTTTTTTTTCCTTGCAATGTTTTAAATTTTGCAGAATTTTTTCTGTGCATAGTGTGCATGTGTGCGTCTATATTATACAACTCTGTTGGTGAATCACATCAATATTCTCAACAGAGTAGACTTGCGACTGATTTAAAACATTTTTTTGTTTTGGTTTTCAAATAATGGTAATTAAAAGATACTGTTTTACTCTGATATTTTTAGAACAGCATTCTGATTTTCTGTCCGTGGTTGTATATAGCAGTCAAATATGATTTCAAAGCAAAATGTTTAAACAAAGGATTTTTTTTTCTTTTTCTCTCTGCATCCACTGAAATTGCCTGTTTTTATTAAATGTATATACAATTAGATCCTATCTGTATTTTACTGATTAAATGTATGTTTGATATTTGTTATAAAAATTATCCTTAATGTAAAAAGATATAAATGCCTTGCTATGTACTTTTATTGAGAAACTAGTCAGCTAGGTCAAATGATATTTTTGTGCAAAATTTCTAGTTTATAAATTCTTCTTTTAGCCTGTGATAAACTTAATTTTGTACTTAAATATCAATGCTGTGTTTTAAAGACGTGTATTCCTGATGTGTTATATTAATAAAATTTGTTTGCAATTTAAATTTGTGTTCTATGTTCACTGTGTTTTCCTTTCTCTGTATTTCATTATGCATAGTCTGGGAGGCAGCATAAAATTTTTTCAGCCAAAATTAGTGTCACTGATTTTAGCTAGTCAGCTGGTGCACCAGTGTGGTGTGTTGCTATATAGCAACATCACACAACCTGCTGTAAAGTAAAAGGAATGGTATCACAATTATGGATATTATCTCTACTTAAATAGAATCCTCCGTAATTAGGATACCATTCATTTTACTTTGCAGCCAGCTGTGAAATGTTACTATGGCAACACAACACACCTTACTGGTGTACCAGCTGATTAGCAGTTTCATTATCCGTACAATTTAATATATCATATACAGTGAAACCTGTAAAGTTGACCACCCTTGTAACTTGACCACCTGTCTATGTTGACCTCTGTTGTTAGGAACCAAATTTATCCTATACAAAACGATAAGACAAACCCTTTGTAACCTGACCACCTGTCTATCTTGTATCTTGACCACTGAAATTATTCAAATTTGACTAGAACTATTATAAAATGCCCATCAAAACCCTTTATAACTCGACCATCTAAAAAGCTAACAAATCATGAATAATAAAAAAAAAAACAATGGCACTCCGGGAGTGCCGACAGAAGTGAAAACTTGTGTATTTTTTGAATCGTCAGGAAACATTTTATTGCGCAGGAAATACTTTTAAATGAAGTGGTTTTTTTATTCATTATTATAAACTACTACTACAAAAATTATATTACAATTTTCATTTAATGCGCTATTGTACATGAAAAATAATGCATATTATTTTGCATACAAAAATTGCAATCTATTGCTTAAAACGTAAATTTACAAATAAATGAAATATAAAATTTAATTAATTGGTATTCTTTGAAATGAATACCAATGAAACTTATGAATTTTCATCCACAATTTAAACAACTCTCAATACATTCATCATTTCTTCCATGAGATTTAGTTTCATATCTTTTGTAATAACATTTATCTGCAAAATAGGGTTCTCGCTTCCTATCACTCCAAAAATGACTTCTTTGCTGCCTGTCTTGTTTACGGTATTCGTGAACATTATGCTTTTTTCTATCTTCATACTGCGCGTATTGTTTGCGGTATCTATAATTTCTATCAACAAACTTTCTTTTCTATAAAATGATTTCACTTCATTTCCGTATCGGTAACCACGTTTCTTAAAACTTTCGTGAAATATTTCATTATTTTCATTTTTTAGGGTTTCGTTCATCTCACGAAATCCTATTACTCCCGCTGTGTTGTCTGTCCGTCACAGAGCCATTCTCAAAAAGTATGTAACTTACAGAGTTGAAACTTAGTGTATAAATCTGAATAGCAGTTGTGAAGAGCTCAAAATATTAAAATTTGAAAAATTCGTATTATTTTAATAAATAGAGATAAAAAACCAAAATTCTAACAGCCTTTTCCTATTAAATTGAAACATTTTTAGGGTTTCGTTCATCTCACGAAACCCTATTGCTCCCGCTCCGTTGTCTGCCTGTCACAGAGCCATTCTCGAAAACTATGTAACCGTTAGAGTTGAAACTTCGTGTATAAATCAGAATATCAGCTGTGAAGAGCTGAAAATATTAACATTTGAAAAATTCGTATTATTTATATAAATAGAGATAAAAAACCAAAATTCTAATAGCCTTTTTCTATGAAATTTAAACATTTTTCGTTATAGCAGATGCCAAAAATTTAAAATCCACAATGAAATTCTTTCTACAATAATTAATTTTCTATCAGACTATTTTCACGTGAAAAATGAAAATGAAATAAAAAGTTTCACCAATTGAAAAAAAGATAAATATGAAATAAAATTGATTGACGTCATAGTCGTAATAAAACGGAAAATGTCTAAGATTTCTCAATAATACAAGGAGTATGAGTATGTGTAAGTGGACAAAGCAGATTAATATCACGTCATTAGAGAATTAAAAAGAAAATCTGACGTCATATAGGAAGTTTAACTAATTTTTCAAATGTTTGAGAATAATACAAAGCGAGTATCAATATAAATAATAGAGAATAGTAAATATATGAGTTTGAGAAACATATTGAATCGTGATAAAAATCCGATTTTTAATGAAATATTCGCATATTTCAACATTTTGAAGGTGTACAATTTGTTTAATTTTGAAATTATTTTTTTAAATATTGCATTTAGTCCGTATGACGGATATTATTATGACAGAATATAATAGCGGGCTTGGACCGCTATCCGGATGGTTTAGATATTCGAAAAAAAGGAAAAAATAGACCGGTAAATTTTTACTTTTTAAAAAACATGACTTTTTTTTTTTGTTGTTGCTAAATGAAATTTGTTTGAATTTATTAAAGGATAAAGTGTTTTGAAAGGAATATTAAACAAAACCCTTTGAGCGATCTTTGATCACACTTACCCACTTGTTTTATATTACTTCCGTCTATTTTTCTTGTGCTCGTTAAATTATAATATTTTCCTTGTTTTGTTATTTCATTTTCATCTTTTGATTTGGTCTCGCGAGTTGAGTCACTTTTATCTGTTTTCACCGCGCGTGCTAAATTTATCTTGAAATTATTTTTTGAATTATTTTTATTCATAATACCAATCATTTCGCTTTCTGCATGTGAACTATTTCTTTTTGATACTTTCGCTTCATTGTATGAATTGGCAACATATACAGAGGTGTCGGTAACAGTGTCGCGAATTCAATGGTTTTTTCCCATCTCAAAAAATGCCCAACGCGCCTAAAGAAGTTTTCACTTAAAAAAAAAAGTAACTCTCCACGGAATTTTCTATTTTTTTTTTTCTTTTTAACTAGAATTTCTAAAAGGGTGAAATAGTATTAACCTGGGAAATGCTTTTAGTAGTGATAAGTGTTGGTAAATATTTCATGGCTTATCTATTTTTACATTGTTGCTCTTGTGGATTTGACTTTTCCACCCCCCCACATTTCTTTGTTTCTACATTTCTTCCTTCCATTCTTTCAATGACCCCAGGTGCTAGTTGATAAGCAAAAATATTTCCACCAGTTGCAATAGTTTGTGGCAATTGTAACAACCCAGTTAAGAAAATTATTTGTGATAATGATGAGTTACACTAGAACTGTGTTGTAGTACAGAAAGATTATTATTTTCATCCAGTAAACTTGGTGTAGGAGTAGTAGAATACAATTATATTTTGTAATTGCTTTTTAACAAGGGAGATTTTGTTAACCTAAAATGGCTTCAAAAAGAAAATTAGTTGAACTTTCAAATGATAAAAAATATGAAATATTAAATTTAATTAGAAAAGGAGAAAGCCAGATAAAATTAGCTGATAGATATGGAATTTCCAAAACTACAGTGTGTAACATATCAAAGAATGGGGAAGTAATAACTAAATTGTGGTTAGAGAACTGTAGTGGTAATAGAAAAAGAAAATTGAGAAAAACATCAAATGAAGAAATTAATCTGGCAATTTGAGAGTTTTTTAAACTATGTTGTTCCAAAAATATTTCAGTTTCAGGCCCTATGCTCCAAGCTAAAGCTATAAAGATATTGCAAATGAATTGGGGATTTCTGAATTTTAGAATGTATATGTGTCTTAACATGTGAAAAAAACAAGTGTTTCTTTTTTTTAATGTTCTCTATAAATTATGTGTAAATACTAGTATAGTTTGAAGAATCACTAATTGGCTGTATATTGATTGACACTTTTTTAAAAAAAATAAATAGTAGTATGTATACTAATTCATTTTAAAATTGATACAAATCTATTAATTTATTCTTGTAAGTTATTTTTTCTTTTATAAGGTGTTAGAAATAGGCATGGTAATACAACATTATTTTAAAGTCCTCTCAATAAGTAAAATTTTTGTGGGAAAAAATGATATGGTATGAATATTACGAAAAAAAAAAGTAAATTTATCATCACCCTTTATAAGTTGACCACTGAAGTGTGGCACCGCAAGTGGTCAACTTACTTAGGTTTTACTGTATCTCAAAATTAGCAACACAAAAATTGGTTGCAAAAATATGATGCCGTCTCCTGGACTACTAGTACCAAGGTCTTAATGATGTGTACAAGATTGTTTCACAAACACACACACACACACATATATATATATATATTTCAAGATTATGAATCATATGCTCCATTTACCCTTTAAAGAGCAGCGGTTACTATCTAATACATTTAATTTTAATCAAAATTTCTTCCAGAATTTTTAAATAAAATTTTTCTTGTATAATTTGCATAAAAAAAAAATAAATAAAAACTATCTTTACTTTAAGTAAAGATAAGTATAAGTAAATTACTTATTTTCAAATGAAATTATTTGAAAATTCTGATGAGCATGTAAAACAGCTGACATTGATGTTCCCTTTTCTCGGGATCTGCTAAAGTGATTTGAAAACAGGTTTCAACAGGGTGACAGGAAAACAGGATTTTAGGTAGCTTTCATTACAACAAGTAAGAAGCTTCCTACTGCAGCTGTCTAGAAGAAAGCAATTCTGAAAATTTTTGGTATATTTATCACCAATCGTGACCCCCAATCCTAGACCTCAAAACTACCCTCTGTTCAAATATTGATATATATATACAGGGTGTGCGAAAAGTCTGGAAACGGTCGAATAACTCGAGAAATATACATCAAATTGAAAAATGAAAAAAAGCATGTCCAATATTTAAAAAAAATATATTTAGGGGTATCAAACTTGCCCCCCCTCCCAACTCTGCCTCCTTGAAGGGAAAGGTTGGAAACTTTAAAATTTTAAATGATAACCCCCCCCCCCCTTATTTATTGCAAATTCATATTCTACAGGGAAAAAAACATGTAACTTTTGTATTGAACATTTTCTTTGGAAAATCGTAGTTGGTGCTTTAATCGAGTAAAATGCAGTGAGAATCGTTTCCATTGAAAAGTCTGAAAACGGTCGAATAACTCGAGAAATAAACATCAGGTTGAAAAACGAAAAAAATACGTGATCAATATTTTAGAAAATCTGTTTAGGTCTTGTAATTTTTTAGATAAAAAAATTCATTTCTTCAGGGGGGGGGGGGAAATGAATACCCCTTAAACCCCTCGTAATCTTATTAAATTTATATCCATGATTTTCTATTGATTGTGTGAATGATTCTAGTATATCTTGGATTTCAGTCTACACAGTGGTTTTATTAGGATAAGCAACAATTTCGAAAATAATTTCATGTTATCCCAATACCCAGATAGCAATATTTACTTACCTGCCAATCACGAAACACCTGCATCTAATGGATAAGTTGAATAATACCTCATGTACAAAAGCAACTTATAAAATGTAAACTGAATCTACTATTTTCACTTATATCTATTTTAGAAATCTAGCGTTATTACAATTTTTGTTTAAAAAAAAAACATGATGGTCATTCTATAATATTTATTTTATCGAAGTAAATCCTGATTTAACTCGATGGCAATAGCATACTAAAATCTCCCCCAAATTTGGAAACTTTGAAACCTATTGGGTAATCATTCATAATCGTGCCCACTGACAATTCACTAAATATAGCAAACGTGATTTGGCACCATGAAGAATTTTTTGTTATAGCTTCTATGCTCTCAATTTCCAGTAAGTAATCTGGAGGCACGGCAGTGCCTCCGCCAAGTCGAGAGAGGACAGCCGTAAACATACTTTTCTGGAAGCAACTCAGGCCACTTTTGACCCCCTCATATCACCGCGCTGGAGTATCCCAAAAATTTGAAACTTCGTTTTTCTAGAGTATTTGGCACACAGGACCAAAATTTTAAATTACAACTTTCTGTCTTTTCTAGTTCAGACGATATATGAACTAAAACATTCGATTTTTTGTCACTCACTCAATCCCTCGTTCACGCGTCATCAAAAAGATTAGGTAGATCCCGTAGCCCTAGAAACTTGACATTTGGAAAGAAGGTAGTGTTTAGGATACAAAGAAAGGAAAAATTATAAAATCCGGAAAATTCGAAAAAAAAAAACATTCGAAAATCCATCAAAATTGAAAATTGAAAATAATACGATCTTGTAGTCTTAGAAACTTAAGATTCGGTGTGAAGGTAGTGTTTAGTATCCAGAAAAAGAAAACATCAAAAACACCAAAAAAATCGAAAGCAAAATTGAAAAAATCGAAAAATTTCAAATAATCCGATTTTGTTGCGCTAGAAACTTGGAATTCGGAATAAAGGTAGTATTTAGGATGCAAAATAAGAAAAAAGTAAAAATTCCGGAAAAGTAAAAAAAAAAAAAAAAATTCAAAAATTCGAAAAATTCGAAAAAAATTAAAATAATTTGATTTTTTTAGCCTTAGAAACTTAAAATTAGCAGTAAAGATAGTGTTTAGGATTCAGAATAAGTTAAAATAAAAAACGCAATAAAATTCGAAAATAAAATCAAAAACCGAAAAAATTGGAAAAATCGAAAAATAAGGAAAATTTGAAAATAATTCGATTTCATAGCGCTAGAAACTTGAAATTTTGAATAAAGTTAATATTTAAGATACTAAATAAGGAAAAATTCAAAAATATGGATAATTAAAAAAATACCCATAAATTAGTGCAGACGAATATATGAACTCAAAGTTTCGATTTTTTGTCACTCACACACTCACTCACTCTCGCGTCATCAAAAAGATTGAGTAGATCCTGCAGCCACAGAAACTTAAAATTTGGAATAAAGCTAGTGTTTCGGATACAAAGAAAGGAAAATTATAACATCCGGAAAATTAAAAAAAAAAAAAAAAAAAAAAAATCGAAAATTAAAAAAAAATCGAACAAAATTGAAAATTGAAAATAACACGATCTTGTAGTCTTAAAAACTTAAAATTTGGTGTGAAGGTAGTGTTTAGAATTCAGAAAAAGAAAACATTAAAAACACACACAAAAAAAATTGAAAATAAAATCGAAAAAAATTGAAAAATTTCAAATAATCCAATTTTGTTGCGCTAGAAACTTGGAATTCGGAATAAAGGTAGTGTTTAGAATGCAAAATAAGAAAAATTAAAAAATCCAGAAAATTCGAAAAATAAATAAAAAAATCGAAAAAAATTGAAAAAAATTAAAATAATTTGATCTTTTGGCCTTAGAAACTTAAAATTCGCGGTGAAGATAGTGTTTAGGATTCAGAATAAGTTAAAATAAAAACGCAATAAAATTCGAAAATAAAGTAAAAAAATCGAAAAATAAGGAAATTTTGAAAATAATTCGATTTTATAGCGCTAGAAACTTGAAATTTGGAATAAAGGTAATATTTAAGATACTAAATAAGAAAACATTAAAAAATATGGATAATTTAAAAAAAATCAAAAATTTCAAAAAAAAAAAAAAAAAAAAAAAAAAAAAAAAAAGAAAAAGAAAGAAAGAAAAAGAGAGAAATTGAAAATAATATGATCTCGTAGTCTTAGAAACTGAAAATTTGGTGTAAAGGTAGTGTTTAGGATTCAGAAAAAGAAAAAATTAAAAACACAACAAAAATTGAAAATAAAATCGAAAAATCGAAAAAAAAAAACGAAAATTTGAAAATAATTCGATTTTGTAAAGCTAGAAACTTAAAATTTGGAATAAAGGTAGTATTTAGGATACAAAAAAAAAAAAGAAATAAATAAAAAATCTGCAGAATTCGAAAACATTTTTTTCGAAAAATTGAAAAAAATTCGAATTTGTAGCTTTAGAACTTAAAATTCGGCGTAAACTTATTGTTTAGGATACAGAAAAAGGAAAAATTAAAACACAATAAATTCGAAAATAGAATAAAAAACTCGAAAAAGATCGGAAATTTCAAAATAATTCGATTTTGTAGCGCTAGAAACTTGAAATTTGTAATAAAGGATACAAAATAAGAAAAAAATAAAAATATCCAGAAAATTATAAAAAAAAAATTCGAAAAAATCAAAAATTTAAAATAATTTTATCTTGTAGTCTTAGAAACTTAAACCTTGGTGTAAAGGTAGTATTTACTATTCAATAAAATTAACAATTAAAATATTTGTTAAATTCAAAAATAAAGTCGGAAAATCGAAATATCTTTAAGAAATCGAAAATTCGAAAACAATTTGATTTTGTACTGCTAGAAACATTAGTTTTAAGATAATTGTCCTATTAGCTAGTACAACGCCCCTAATTGTTTTATGTTATTTCCCCCGGATTATGTTTTTTTTTTTCTTTCGTTTACGAATTTCTTTATAGAAAAGTTCCGCTATAGACTGGCTATGATATAGGCGATTTCTTTATAGACAGGTTTGTTTTCTTTCACAGGTTGTACTCTATTTACTTCACATATGAAATATGGATTGTTAAATGATGTTAGCCCCACAAAAATTTTCACAGCTCCCCCTACCCTCCCGACATTGCTGGCTGGTTATGGCTTGATAGTCCTTTCTAAATAAAATCATGCTGACTCTAAGATTCACTTGATTTATCTCTAAATTGAACCTAAATGATCCTAAGAAGACGGATCAAATAATTACTATATGACAATCAGGTAACTTAGAATTAAAATCGAAAAATCAATAAATTTATAAAAAGTCGAAAATTTGAAAGTAATTCGATTTTGTAGTCCTAGAAGCTTGACATTTGGCAGAAAGGCAGGGTTTAGTACACAAAGTAAGGAAAAATTAAAAAATTCGTAAAGAATAAAAAAAAGACTAAAAGAAAACGAAAAAAAAAAAAAAAAAACATCGAAAAAAGGAATATAGTTTGATTTATTGGAAATTTCCGGAAATTTTAATTTTGGCTTTCTTTTTATACTAAAAAGTTCTTTTATGTTAAATATCAAGTATCTAGGGCTGCGAGTAATATCTCAGATGGATAGCACCCATCCTGGAAGCAATTGAGAGTACTTTTGACACTCCCCCTCCCATAACTTAGTGCTTGCCTAGGAATCTGAAATCTCTTTTTATCTACAGTACTTTGCAAACGAAACTAAAGCTTCAAATTTATGATACCTGTAAATAATAGGGACAGAGTGTGGGCTTAGCGAAAATCAGTAAATGATCTCCAAAAAGAACCCAAAATCAAGAAAAGGAGGATTACTTACAAAAAGAAGTGAAATCTCATCAAAAAGTCACCTGTAAAAAATGCAGTCAAGTCTCGTAACTCATTGACCGTAAGAAGTACTGAGATCGTATAAAGCCAAGTTTAACTATCTTATTATTAACTCTGAAATTTTCATTCACAAATCACTCCTAGTCTCTACATCTTTAGTTAATTATTATTTTGTGACTTAGCAATTACGCAGCACAGGGAAGTTATTACACCTTACTATGTTATGGGATGGGATGTGATAATTTAATTAAGGCAAATTATATACGCACAGGGAAGTTATTACACTTTAATATGTTATAGTATTATTTGATTAAGACTAACTATATACATGACATTCTCATTCTACGTAATTGCCAAGTCACAAAATAATAATTAACTAAAGATGTAGAGACTAGGAGTGATTTGTGAATGAAAATTTCAGAGTTAATAAGATAGTTAAACTTGGCTTTATACGATCTCAGTACTTTTTACGGTCAATGAGTTACGAGACTTGGCTGCATTTTTTACAGGTGACTTTTTGATGAGATTGTAATATTTCAGGATCGCTTTACTACCAGAGGCGGATCCAGCCTTCTATTTAGAGGGGGTGTCATGACTTTTTTTTTTTTTTTTTGGGGGGGGGGGGAGAAGGTCACAAGTCTTTATTAGCAGTTTTTATATCTTAGATCCAAATTGACTATTTTCAGACATATACCCGAATTCCTTCTTCATAAGTACAGGAAATTTGCAGGTATATTCATATATATACAAAATATGCATGTTTTATCCAGATGCCAAGAAATCAATTTCTCATTTTTAACACTTTCCAACCTAGTTGAAAAGTGTTTATGACTTCGGTTTGTCTGCCGTATGGCCGTCTGGACGTGCTCTAACTCCCGTAAATATGCTCGGATTGTCCTGCAATTTTTATATGTTATTGTCGTTATCTATAGCATGTTCCCTATTTCAACTGAAGTTTGTAGCACTTAGTTTTTTTACAGGGACACTCAAAAGAATTCCTTTACATTACGATCTGCGGGGAAAAATCATTTGCGGTTTATTTTAATGATGTTACACAATTTCAAAAACATTGTAATTGATGTATACCACTAAGGTGCATTACAAGAAGCTTAATATTTAATAGGGTGTGCATAGCACTTATAGTTACTTTACAGGGACAGTCAAAAGAATTCCGTTACATTATACGTCTATGGAGAAAAATCGTTTGCGGTTTAATTAAATAATGTTTCACTATTTTAAACGCATTGAAATTTATATATATCACTAAGGTGCATTACAAGAGGCTTACTACAGAATATTGTGTGTATAGCAGTCATCGTTCATTTACAGGGACACACAAAAGAATTCTCTACTGTCTGTTAACAATAATTTCTGGAAGTGCGTTTTAAGTTGCTGAATGTGATTTTAAATTTAACTCACTTTTTGTCTATTACTTGGTGTGTATAAATTCTGTAGATCCTATACAGGACAGCACAAAAGTTCGCGAACACATTTCCGTTTATTGACAGAAACTCCAGAAGGAGAATTTTAAACTGTGCTACGCGTTTCCTAACTAAACTAAAATTTAGCACCCTATGCAGTATATATACAAATCTGTAGGTCATATACAGGGCTGAATAAAAGTATTCGGATATTTTTCCGAATATTGTATATGTTGGAAATTCCTGAAATTCCGTTTTTAAATATATTATGCGTTTTCCAAATTGTTTACTTAGATGTGATCTTTCAGCTTATTAAACGGTAATGCTTTGTAAAATTATTTTGGAAGCGATGGAAAGTGTTACATAATCTGTGCTTGACGCAGGATTTTTCGTTCTTGTTTTATAAATACAAAGAATCTTGCAGAAAGTTTTCTCAAAGTTTGCATTTTAAGCCGATTTTCGAGGCTCGACAATCATGCAAATATCGTCTTGAGGAAACAATCAAATTCAATTAAAAATGTACCACATTTATAAGAAATTAAAATTTTTCGATTCTATAGTGCTTAAACAATAATATTTGCAATTTTCATGCATTTATATTTAAAAATAACTCCATGAATGTATCAGAAAGATTAAAATTTTTAAGCAGTAAAAAAGAAAAAAAATGTATTGTTGGATCCGCGCTTGTTTACTACTCCAATTTCTTTATATTAACCACCTCGTTGTATGAGTGATTTTATCCTATTTTTAAAATTATATTAACTTTTCAACGACGAAATATCCACATCTATTACAGAAAATGAATAATATCTCATGTAAGAAATATACATATACAAATGTAAACTCATACTACGAAACTTGAATCCATATTACACGTTCAATGCTTTTTTAATTTTCGTTTGGAGAAAAATATTTCCCAAAACATTCTATAGCAGTTAAATAGAAACTTGTATCAAAATAAATTCTCTTTTATGTAATAGAATACGAAAATCACCTGAAAATATTGTATTTTGCTAATAAAGTATTGAAGCAAAATAGTGCGAGTTATTTGAATTTTATTATTTTGATATTCTTTGAAATAGGGTTGCTAAGCAACTAATAAATTAAAGAGCAAAGTAAAAAGAAATAAATTTTAAAATTTGTAAAAAATATGAAAATTAAAGTTTTATATTTCCCGACAAGATGCAAAACTTTTTCTAATAATTTAAACAATTAATTTCTAAACTAGATGGAACCCGTCAAAACGTGACGGAAAAAAATACTATAACAATATCAGTAAAATAAGCTTCTTTATTATTTAAGTAGGGCTTCGTATGAAACAGTCTTTCAAATATTTTATTTTAATAAATACCCCCCCCCCCCCCCAATGAAATGCTATTTCCGATGCAAACTCCAAATGAACACTCCATAAACAAATGTGTAATGCAAATCAGTTTGACATTACCACCATATTCCCCACGACAAAAAAAAAAAAAAAAAAAAAAAAAAAAGGAGGTCATGGACCTAGTATCATACAAATAGTCCTATCATAAAGTATCATACAAATTTTCCACTTTCATCTCATATTCAGTAAATAAAAGAACATAGTATAAGTAACCCCCCCCCCTCCCTGTGATAATGCAATCGAATGAGCTCCTATGCTGCGCATATGTATTGCATCTGCCCAAAGGCACCGTTGAAATTCGACGTTAAACAAAGTTTTAAAATGTTTTAATTAAAAGTTTTAAAATGTCCTCTTTAATCATTGTTCGTTTCAAATCCATATCTTCTAAAACGCATCCATTGTTTTAAGCTAATCAATTTTTATGTAAAAATGAAGAATTTTTGTTAAATTAATATGCAGATGAGGGAGAATTGTAATTTTTTCAATTGTAATTTATTTGTCTGGTTTCTTCTATCCCTTTACATAATCAGGATGATTATTCCATTTCCATCACAGTCGGTCTCTTATACAGTTAAATATCCAATGGATCTTTAAAAAAATAATAAATAACAGTTCCTAGCATATTCTGATTCAACATATACATCAATGAATTCAACATATCAATTTTATGTTAATCACAAACTAAAAATAGTTTTTTTTTTTCTTTTGACAGATTTTATATTAGCGCCAAAATACTATATCTTATGGATAATCTGATCTTATGATTTATCAGGTTTTTATTATTATATATTTTTTTCACTTTTCATGAAGGTTAGGGATACCTATTTTCAATTGTTGCAACTTTCCAAGGGGCTATTTTACATTATTCAAACAAAAGGATGGTCATTGTTGAGATAGGATTGAAAAATATTTCATGCTTGAAAATTATTTAAAAAGTCGTTAAATTAAGCGGCAGACTTCAAATAAATTTCAATCGAAAGCTAATTTTTTTTTCTAATTGAGGATGTAAGAATTGAAATTGTAAAATGTAGTAAAAAAATTAAATTTTTAGTATTTATAAGTGATGTAAGCGCGATGAAAGCTAAAGTGATAGTGCCGTTTGTTGTCACAACCGTTATACATTTTTAAATATTGCCACTGTATTTTGGTTGGCGTCCAAAAGTAGAGTACCATTTTTTGACATCGAAAGAAAAATTCACAGTGAAAGAAATAAGACTTTGCCGCTAATAAGGAACTGTTAAATGAACTTATAACAAACCTACCAAAATAATTCCTATAAAATGTTAGCCTTACATTGTTTATTCTAGCTAAAAATACAATCATTATTTCAAGTTTTTTTTCCCTGAAATTCTTTACTTTTGTGAATTTTTTTTATTAAAAAAGGAAATCTTAATAATTTAAATCCTATAATTCCTATAACTTAATCCTATAATTTAAAAAAAAGTAATTGGTAACATGTAATCAAGGTATGCAATCAAGATGAAGCAACCAATAAAGGCTCCAGTTCTAATCTTTAAAATTAAAAATTGAAATATCAGTTAATATTACGCCATGTTGACACAATCATATAAATTTTTCTTTTTAGTTTTAGCAATGTTAAAATGCATTTCAAGCTAAGCATAACGTCATTTTCACCGGTACAAACTTTCCACACGTACATTTATGCTTAAGCACCATGCATACAAATAAAAATATATTTTGCGTTTAATTGTAATGAAAAAAAAATGGCATCAACAAAGTTATAATGCTTAATGATAAAATGAACCCAATGGACAATATTTCCGTGACGTCACAGTAAATATGAATTTTTATTTGCTTATAAAACCCACGGATAAATATTTTTACCGTAATACTTAAACATTTTAACTATATTTTAACTTACAAATTAAAAAATTCGGCCTGAAAGTCATGTGCTTTTAATATTTAATATTTATTTTTTATGCTCGCGACCATTGAGTTCAGAAAATAAACTCTGTACGTCGCAACAGTGGGCGTTAATCCGATTGCCGACTTTATGACGTCATAAGCAGAAGTAAAATTTTAATTTAAGATTACGGCTAATTAATTAAATTTTCGAACAAACGAATGTACGATAACAAATCTGTGACCAAATATCTTTCATTTAAAAAAAGAATGATGTAATTTGATGCAGTAGTTTGTTCTCACGGATTGTCGAAAGAAATCGCTTAGCGTTTTAAATATATAGATGTTAATTTTAATTTCTAAAAAATGTATCGGAAAATTTTTAAAGCTATTGGATATATTTAAAACCTCCATATCGAAAATTTAGCATCCTTAATTTTACATTGAAATCCATTATTCAAATATGCGATTTTCATTTCAGTTAAAAATGAAATTTGAAAATCGTCTGCATTTCCATAGGAAAGCATTATGACCTAAAAAGAAATGTTCTATATTTTTCGAATGAATGAACCAAACGTAACTAAAAACTGTTCAGCTAATTTTGGGTACCTCACCAACATACCTACCAAAAATCAACCTAATCGGATCATTTTTGCGGCAGTTATCGCAGAACAGACAGACAAACAAACAGACGGAAACCAAAAACTTCGCGTCTCCACAGTGAGCCTTCACTGACGTTTCGGCAATTATAATGTTTGGAATCACTTGCGTTGAAATCGGAAAGATAGTTGCGGAGATATGGAAACGGGTATAGTTATACGAGTTGTAAATTTCCAACTGGACGAAAAATGTCCGGGCCAGGATTCGAACCTGGGATCGCTTGGCTGCAGCCGCCACGCTCTACCACTGAGCTATTCCGGTCGAATCTGGAGGGCATAATTCATCCAGTTAACCTTATGCCCTCCAGATTCGACCGAGATAGCTCAGTGGTAGAGCGTGGCGGCTTCAGCCAAGCGATCCCAGGTTCGAATCCTGGCCCGGACATTTTTCGTCCAGTTGGAAATTTACAACTTGTATGATTACTTTACCAATTTAATAATTGTGTTAAAAAATAATCCAGGATATAGTTAGATAAAAAAAAACCCTGAAGAAGGGGCCGGGGGGGGAGGGGATGTTCAAGTGCCCTTCAGCAAATGACTAATTAGG
The DNA here is from genome assembly GCA_963931845.1 of Maratus michaelseni. Lineage (NCBI taxonomy): Eukaryota > Metazoa > Arthropoda > Arachnida > Araneae > Salticidae > Maratus > Maratus michaelseni. The sequence goes on from OZ007598.1 coordinate 123,048,250, forward strand.
AGGACCACTATACATCGTTAAAAATTCATTCGTTTGCTTAAGCTAGGAACTTAATTACAAATTTGGCTTAGACTATTATTCGGAAGTACTGGTAACTGCTTTCTAGAAATATACCTTGAAGCTATGAATGCTGATTTTTGCGATAATTTAGTAAAAATGGAACTGGTTTGGAGAAGTTCGAAGCATTATTAACTGAGATTTAAAATAGCGGTAGGGGCAATAGAACCCGAAATAGGAAAGGTGGTGAAACTTGGAACTAAAACCGTTAAGTCTTGTCGATGCACAGTGTGGTATTTTGCTGAAAAACCTGGCCAAAATTATTTCAGAACTTTTATGCATTCTATTGTAGATAAAATGTTTTAAGAAAACGTAAAATACTTTATTACGTTGAAAAAAAAACCACTTTTCGCAGAATTTACGAAAATTTTTGTAACAAAGTAATGTCCTATTGACCAGCATTCTTTTTATCATAGTCTTCCACGTCATCCTCTTCAGAATCACTTGAAACACTAGATTCTGACAATTAATGCTTCTGCAGAAACATTTTACCTTTTGTGGAGTTTTTTCGCATATTACAACTTAAATAAGGATCGGAACTCAAAAGTAGGCGATTGAGCACACATTAATTGCATTCTAAGGCGCAAGACTTTTCTTGAAGGTTTTTGCCTATATGAACAGAAATGTTTGTTGTGGGCTTCAGCCGCTACCTCTTATAACTGTCCGATTGGGAGCAATGCATGACCTGTAATGGTAGCTCCATTACTGAAAATTTTTTATAATATGTGGGACATTGGGGGCCAACCGTAATGATTTACATAATGGTTAGAGATATCATTCGCAAATTCTTAAATTTTTTTGTATCTATTTTATAATTACTAGATAACAATTCTAGAATAGTTTTTATGATTCGGATTATTGTTATGTCAGTTCCTGTAATTTTACCTGATGTGTCTGTATCTGAGAAAAACCTTCTTTTGAGGTGTTTCTGTCATTGGTGTTTATGAAATCGGCTTTCTAAATGCCGATAAGTAATTCCATCTCCATTTTAAACTTCTCGTGCCTATCGTGCATTGATTATTTTCTTTGACTGACAATCTATTTCTACTTATCACTTCTTACTTGTCATTTTTTTATTGGAAGCTTATAAGTAAGATGTAGAATTGACTCGAAAATTTTGATCGTACGATAGAGTATTGAGAGACTGAATTTCAAAGAATCAAGGTCAGTATTTTAAACTATTTCTAACTCAATAAAATCTTTGGATGATTGTCTACGAATATAGTATCGCATCGGGGATATGGTGCTAGTAATAGCATTGACCGTAGTCACCATTAATCTGTACTGAACTTTTAGTATGCCATAAGCTGTGAGAGTCTCTGTGTTTATTAAATTTCGTGCTTGCTCTTCAATGTATTTTACTTCCTCTTGGAGTATGTTTTTATCTTCATAAATAAATCTTATTCGTATAGGACAACAATAACGTGGAGATGAAGGTACAGGGTTCTGCCACCATACTTTTTGAAATTTATTTATGTTACTTATTAATCTCAAAGGAACTAAAGAGCTTTGGAAAAGAAATTCAGCCTTGGAAAGGAGTTTTCAAACTTTTGTTTGAACATATGTTGTTGGGAGCCGTTACAACCCCATTTGCAGAAGAGTTCTAAAATTTTCAATTCTACTTCACTCACAGATGTGAAAACATGTTCTATGTACTATTTACACAGTCTTTGTGTAGTGTGAAGTCTTACATCCGCCATGTTTTCAGTACTTGTAATATCTCTTGGGTAACATTGTTCTTAGCTCTCTGAAGAAGTGAATAGCAACGATATATATTTTTATTAGGAGTTCGGATGATATTATATTGATTGTATGTGAGATCTGAAACAAACATGGTCAAAACCTCAGTCGGTGATAACTTCAATGTACTTAGGTTTGTTGTCTCAGTCAATGTTAATATTTTTCGATATTTTGTTGCCCTACTTAGGATGGCTGTAAAGTCTTTAATAATTTTTGCGACATCTGCATGTCTAGTAGTTCTTTCGCTCATTTGAGCTGCAAATTTCAATTGTTCGTGGCTTATTTGAGATCTTAATTGTTCGATCTTTTGCCTCTTACTTCTGCCACTACAATATTTAAATTATTTTGCTGGACGACCGGGTTTCTCTATTGTCCAGATAGGTAAATAAAGCGTTCTTTTCAGGCATTCCTCATTGTTTTCTCGAAAACGTTGTTCAGTGAATTGCGAAGAAGCCCATTTCTGTATATAATGATGTTTGAAAGATTTTAATTTGTAACGGGACAAGTGTATTTCATTTTCTGGGCATTTCGTAATTTGGACAAGTTTATTTTCTAGAAACTCACATTTCTTGTTTATTTTTCCCAATGTCACACTGCTTTATTACATCACACATATATTTTCCTGATATTTTTAATTATTGTTTCCATATTGAATAAAAATATAATATATCTAGTACATTTCTTCTTAATAATACAAAACTCTATTACCTCGTTAGTGAGTAAAAAACACCATTCCTTATGTTTGATCTAAAATATATTTTTCAAAATAACAACGCCATTTTAGACAAAACACAACAAAATTTACTTAATACGAACACTTGGTACAAAACTAAAATGTAACATTATTTACATTGAATCATTCAGTGAACGTTATCATTATACGATCAAAACACTTCTTACTTAAAAAGAACACATCGAACAACTTAAACGATAAACAAAAGATTTTTTTCACTTCAATTTGCAGATTTGAGGTCTGCGCACTAAATAGTCTTCAGTAGGGAGTAAGAAACGCCTGCATATATTAAATGTAAACAGTTTAATAAATTAAAAATTTTAATGAACTAAAAAAAATCTGTTTTTCAAATTCTTTTTTAAAATTTTGTTTTAGTTATAAAATAAAAGGTGGCCAAAAGGGGGTAGATTTTATTTCATATATTTTATTTAGCCAATATATCTACCCTATATATATAAAATCCTAATGAAACGAATTTGTGAAACGATTTTATGAAACGAATTTATGAAACGATTTTATGAAACGACTGATTAAACGACTGATTATGTTTCAGGGCTATTTTTAATAAAATATTAAACGCTTGATGCTGAAATTAATACCAATTGTCCATAAAAATCCGCGGATGTCAAAACTGGTAATAGAATTTTGAAATTGGAATTAGTTATCGATATATTAATTTTTTTCTAATTTTAATGACATTTCTGTAGTGATGGCAACTAATTACTCAGTTTTTTGTGACAAAAAAGGGAAAAAATTGAAAAGGATCCCGATAGGGATTATTGATTTCTTTATATTCGTTATTTTCAAATTGAAATTGAATTTATCTTATATTTCAATCGATAATGAAGACAAGATTCTGATTAAATTATGTTTTTCAGGAAAATTTGAAAAAAAAAAAATCACATTTCTATCGTCAGGATTCAATCGTCTGTCAGCATTTAATTTAATTTATAAACTGAAAATATTTTGAATAAATTCGTCCAAATGACGTCATTTATGTAAACGCAAAAGAATTAATAATAATAAAGGAATTAATAGTAATTATTATTTATTGATATCATTTTGTTATTTTTTTGTAAAATTTAATTAAACGAATTTATAAAATCACTAATTCGGATATTTGAAAAGAATATATAAAATAATAATTGCCCAACTGAACGGAAGAAGAATAAAATATCCTGCTTGGTTTTCTATCCTGCTTGGTTTTTTCCGCCAAGCTTTTTAAAAAAGCGTCAAGACCCCTATAATAGAAAAGCACCAATAGTTCATTGGGTTTTTTTTCATAACTTTTGGCAACAAATCTGTGTATTTTAACGAATCTATCCCTTTTTGAAGCTCGAATTACGCCAAACCTAAAAGCAAAGGATCCTATACTGGAAAAGTACCCGATTTTCTTATGGACAATATTCAAGTGACATAACATGGTGTAAAATTATGGTGGATAGCAAATTTGTTTAAATATCTCATCAATTGATGCCGAATAAATGCAGGCATGCATGCACAAAATATTTAATTAATTTTGTATGATAAATAATTATTAGAAAATTCGTATATACATATTAATTAAAATAAATAATTTACATATTTAAAATAACATGAAAATGTGCATGATGGTGCACTAAAATAGAGAGAAAATTAAAACCTGTTACTGAAAATGTCTATAACATAGTACATTTCAATACCGTGGTTCTTAATGTTATTCACAAGCAGATGGATTTTTCTCATCCTTAAATGCAACGGAAGAATAGAATACAGATCGTTGTTATAAAAGTCCGAGAGGTAGCCACAATTTAAACCTAACCATTTTATACAAGATGGTTTTCAAGTTGTAATTGATTTTACTTATCAATCCCGAAAACAGTCGTCAGTTGTCGCAACAGCTGTGTATGAGGCCATGGTAATCAAAAAATGCCCCATTAAAACGTCAAAAGCATGGCAACCCAATTACAGATTTATCAATATTTTTTAAATAAAGCACGCTGTCATGTTTTTAGAGGCCTCGAAGTCTGAGCGGGGGTTGGCGAGCTTAGCTCGCAGGGGGTAGGCCCCCTAGTCTACCCTATATATATAAAATCCTAATGAAACGAATTTGTGAAACGATTTTATGAAACGAATTTATGAAACGATTTTATGAAACGACTGATTAAACGACTGATTATGTTTCAGGGCTATTTTTAATAAAATATTAAACGCTTGATGCTGAAATTAATACCAATTGTCCATAAAAATCCGCGGATGTCAAAACTGGTAATAGAATTTTGAAATTGGAATTAGTTATCGATATATTAATTTTTTTCTAATTTTAATGACATTTCTGTAGTGATGGCAACTAATTACTCAGTTTTTTGTGACAAAAAAGGGAAAAAATTGAAAAGGATCCCGATAGGGATTATTGATTTCTTTATATTCGTTATTTTCAAATTGAAATTGAATTTATCTTATATTTCAATCGATAATGAAGACAAGATTCTGATTAAATTATGTTTTTCAGGAAAATTTGAAAAAAAAAAAATCACATTTCTATCGTCAGGATTCAATCGTCTGTCAGCATTTAATTTAATTTATAAACTGAAAATATTTTGAATAAATTCGTCCAAATGACGTCATTTATGTAAACGCAAAAGAATTAATAATAATAAAGGAATTAATAGTAATTATTATTTATTGATATCATTTTGTTATTTTTTTGTAAAATTTAATTAAACGAATTTATAAAATCACTAATTCGGATATTTGAAAAGAATATATAAAATAATAATTGCCCAACTGAACGGAAGAAGAATAAAATATCCTGCTTGGTTTTCTATCCTGCTTGGTTTTTTCCGCCAAGCTTTTTAAAAAAGCGTCAAGACCCCTATAATAGAAAAGCACCAATAGTTCATTGGGTTTTTTTTCATAACTTTTGGCAACAAATCTGTGTATTTTAACGAATCTATCCCTTTTTGAAGCTCGAATTACGCCAAACCTAAAAGCAAAGGATCCTATACTGGAAAAGTACCCGATTTTCTTATGGACAATATTCAAGTGACATAACATGGTGTAAAATTATGGTGGATAGCAAATTTGTTTAAATATCTCATCAATTGATGCCGAATAAATGCAGGCATGCATGCACAAAATATTTAATTAATTTTGTATGATAAATAATTATTAGAAAATTCGTATATACATATTAATTAAAATAAATAATTTACATATTTAAAATAACATGAAAATGTGCATGATGGTGCACTAAAATAGAGAGAAAATTAAAACCTGTTACTGAAAATGTCTATAACATAGTACATTTCAATACCGTGGTTCTTAATGTTATTCACAAGCAGATGGATTTTTCTCATCCTTAAATGCAACGGAAGAATAGAATACAGATCGTTGTTATAAAAGTCCGAGAGGTAGCCACAATTTAAACCTAACCATTTTATACAAGATGGTTTTCAAGTTGTAATTGATTTTACTTATCAATCCCGAAAACAGTCGTCAGTTGTCGCAACAGCTGTGTATGAGGCCATGGTAATCAAAAAATGCCCCATTAAAACGTCAAAAGCATGGCAACCCAATTACAGATTTATCAATATTTTTTAAATAAAGCACGCTGTCATGTTTTTAGAGGCCTCGAAGTCTGAGCGGGGGTTGGCGAGCTTAGCTCGCAGGGGGTAGGCCCCCTAGTACATTATAAAAACACAAAAGTTCTTATTGAACTCAGTTTAACTCACTATTAGAATTACCTTTTTGTCTAAAATATTTAACCTAAAAAAAACTATGGTTTCAAATGTGAATGTCATAATGAAAATGCATTATATTTTCAAAAACATTTATGTAAAAGGAAGTTTACACCTTCATCTTTGAAAACCGTAAAATGTTTCTGAAATTCGACTAAGAATAGTATTTTAGATTTTCGATAAAAAGATACATGGGCCAAAGGCATAAAAAGAGACTTGTACAAGACATGAATTCCAAGCGGAATACCAGACGATTGTAGAGGCTATAGAACGAAACGAACTCGTTATCATATGCACAGGATAGTGTATTTATACCAACCAGAAAATGAACAACTAAATATGAGATTTGAAATTTTGACTTTTGGCCAGCTTTTTCAGTAAAATACCACACTGTGCGATGTCGAGTCGAATGAATCAAACCGCGTCGTGATAGGACCCATAGAGCCCGAGTTAGCTGCAAAATCCGTTAGTTCCAACTTCCACCGCCAGGGGGCGCAATCTGTCTCATACGAACATAACTGAAATCTTTGAGTCTGTCTATTTCGAGTCGAATGAGCCATATCTCGTCGTGATCGGGCCCATAGAACCATAGATAAGAAAGCACCACCTGGTGGTGAAACTCGGAACTAAAATCGGTAAGTTCTATTGATGTCGCGTCGAAAGAGCCAAACCGCGTCGTGATGGTACCGATACGACCCGAGATAATTTGAAAAGAAATAGCGATAGATTTGTCAGTCTGTTTTGCATGTTTCGCGATAACTGCCGAAAAAAGCATCCTTTTAGTCTGTGATTAAGTATATTGGCGAGATGCCCAGAATTAGCTGTCTAGTTTTGGTTAAATTTGGTTCACTCGTTCGAAAAATATAGAACATTTCTTTTAACCCTTAATTGCATAGTGATGTAAATTTCCATCACTGTTTATTTACCCCCAGGGGAATACCTTCTTTAGGTATTTACGGGTTTCGCGACCCCGGATTCCTGATCGATCTTTCTCCTTTCCTGTCTTCTTCTCTCTTTAGTTGTCTATCCTTTTTTCTTTGTTTCACACTTTTTACTCTTCTCTTTCCAGTTTGTTATACCCCTTTGTTCTTGTTCATGTTTGATTGTTTTACTAACTTTTTTGTTCTTTGTTCTGCTAACGTTGTTTTCGTTCTTTTGTTAAAAAAAAGAAGAAGAAAAAATTAAAAAAGATTGAAAAAGACAAAAAATACACCTTGTTTCTAAGTTTTCTCTCACATTGCTTTCTTTTTTATACAATAGTGGATTTTTTTTTCTTTACGTGAGACACTCTGGGTGCAGAGGTTTTTTAATCTCTTCGACTCGGTTCTACCTTTTTAGGCTGATCTTGAGTCCCAGAGTGCAGGGCATTTTCCGAATTCCGGTTCCGTGATCGGAGGACGCCATACATTGTATGGTGGCTGTTAGGACCAACACCGGGAGACTGGTGCCTTTCGGTGGAAGTGGTTGTAGGTTGGACAGAGCTGTAAAGGCTTACCTACTGACTACCTGATTCCAATGTGAAAGAACTAGATATTAGGAAATGCTATCGAGTTTAATCCAACGTTCGAAAAACGTGGAGATTTGTTGCTAATAGTTTTCGCCCTTTTGAGAACCTGCGCCCAGAAGTAAGGTTTAAGAAGAAGGGTGGACGAGCAGGCCCGACGCCTGGCGTTTCATCTATTTATAATTTCTAATATGGCCACAACTCAAGGAAATAAAACATGCGAAGTGGAAGCCCCACAACCAAATACGTCCTGGGCTGATAAAGTCGAGAAGTTTATCTTCAAATGCACGTTTCTTTATTGTAAAATGTACTGAAGGCGATTTTGCCCTCAAATCACCTTTCCTGATACAAAAAGCTATAGAAGGACTTATTGGTGAACCAAAGACTATTAAGAAATTAAGATCTGGAGACTTACTTATTGAAGTTAAAAATTCCACTCAAGTTGGAAATATAAAAAAATGTAAATTCTTTGGAAATATACTGGTTACTGTATCTGCTCATAATTATTTAAATAGCTCACGTGGTGTCATCTCGGAACAAGACCTCATGTTTGTCTCAGAATCAGAAATACTTGAAAATCTTAAAGAACAGCATGTTACAGGAGTTCGAAGAATAACAATTAAAAGAGATAATAAAATCATCCCCACAAAACATATAATACTTACATTTGATATACCTAACCTACCCACACACATAAAAGCTGGATACTTAAGTTGCCCAATCCGACCATACATTCCAAACCCATTGCGCTGTTTCAAATGCCAGAAATTTGGTCACTCCAAAAATAGCTGCCGTGGAACCGTAACATGTGCTCGATGTGGAGGAAAAGGACATGAAAATGAAAACTCCACAGCTCCTGCTCATTGTGTAAACTGTGAAAAAGATCATCCATCGTATTACAAATCATGTGAAATCTGGAAAGTTGAGAAAGAGATCCAAACAGTGCGCACAAAACAAACATTTCATATCCATAAGCAAGAAAAATAGTTGTCTCGCACACCAAATACAGGCATAAGTTACTCTGCTGCATTAACTGGTAATAAAAAATATCAAACAATAGCCACTCAGACAGAAACAATAAAAGAAAACCTGTCTACTAATTCTGGTTCGACAACAAGATCAACAGAATCCGTTTCTGCTAAATTAGTAAATTCTCTTCCTCCTAAATCGCCACAAAATGTCTCTTCAAAGTCATCACAATCCATGTTTCCTAAAATTCCAATCCATAAAAAATCCTCTCAAAATACCCCCAAAACAACACCAATGAAACAAAGTCGCAGATCTGATTCAGAAAAACATGGCCTACCACAAATAAAATCCACTGTATCATCTGATAACCCATCTAATAAGAAAAAATAATTAAACCACTCAAAAAAAGAAACTCAACCAAGTAAAAATAATAAAATAAATGTGATGCGTATGCAGGATGAAGACGCGGTAGAGCTTCATCCAGAATCGGATGCTGAATTGAACGATGGAGGAGATGGTATGTCCACTACCTCCGAACAAAGTGATGTTGATATATCTATCTAAAAAAAATCAATTATGAGTAATATTATCTCGTGGAACTGCCGTAGATATCATAATAAACATGCCGAAATCCGTAATATTCTCTCTGACCATCAACCATTATACTTAGCTCTACAAGAAACCCATCTAAAGCCCAATGACAAAGCAAAATTACATAACTATACTACCTACAGAAAAGATTTTACAGCTAATAGAAGGGCCACTGGTGGAGTGGCTCTTTTCATCTCCAATAATTTACCACATTCTTATCTCCCTTTAAATATAAATCTACAAGCTATTGCAATCCGTGTACATATTAAACAACTCATAACAATATGCACCATTTATTTACCTCCAAACCAAACTATTCAATCAGCACAACTCGATAACCTCCTTCTCCAACTCCCGGCTCCATACATATTGGAGATTTTATTGGAGATTTTATTGATCATATTGGAGATTTTAATGCACACAGTCAACTCTGGGGCAACCGTGATTCTAACCAACGTGGTGATATTATTGAAAAATTTATTTCTGACAACGGCTTATGCCTGCTCAATAATGGTGATCACACTTATTTTCATGAGGCAACCCGTACTTTCCATGCAATAGACCTTACAATTTGCTCCCCAATACTGTATCCATTCTGGAATTTCTGGGTCTCTAATGATCTGCACGGCAGTGACCATTTTCCCACTTTTATTACACTGACTACTCCTGATAGGGATTGTAACAATTTTACCAATTATTATATATATGACAGAGCCAACTGGCCAACATTTACAGCACTTGCAAATATCACAGCTGACATGATACAGGGAAATATTGACAACGCGCTTGATAATATAACGCAATGTATTATCAATGCTGCAGATTCTAGCATACCTAAAACATCATCTAAACATAAACATAGAAAGCCATGGTGGAATAGTGATTGCCAAAATGCAAAGAAAAAACAACAGAAGGCTTGGAATATATTTCGGAGGTACCCAAATAATATTAATTATATAGCATATAAAAAAGCAAAGGCTGAAGCTAGAAGAGTGCGACGCAAAAGCCAACGTGAATCCTGGATAAATTACATCTCAAGCATTAATTCCAATACCTCAAGTAAAGAACTGTGGAACGAAGTGAAAAAATGTATGGGCGTCTACTCTGATCATCACATTTCTCTTTTAAAACAAAACGGTCAAACCATCGCATCACTTAAAAACATCGCTGAGACAATAGGAAGTACCCTAGCATCTATTTCATGCTCTGACTCATACCCAGAACCCTTTTTAACATACAAAAGACAAACTGAAAGAACCAGGATTAATTTTAACTCTCATCACTCATATAAATATAACGAGCCATTTATTAAATCAGAGATGATAAAATGCTTGAGAGACAGCCATTTATCTGCTCCAGGTCACGATGGGATTACATACATTATGCTCAAGCACCTTGCTGCTCTGTCCTTGAATAATCTTCTCTCCTTCTTTAATAGGATATGGATGGAGCAGACTTTTCCTAATGCTTGGTGCAGAGCTATAATTATACAATTTCCTAAACCAGGAAAAGATTCTACCAATCCCAATAATTACAGGCCGATTGCACTCTCTAGCTGCCTTTGCAAACTTCTTGAAAAAATGGTAAATTGCCGCCTCGTGCATATTTTAGAAACAAACAATTACCTTGCTGCATTTCAAAGCGGATTTCGACGTGGTAGGTCTACTATCGATAATTTAATCCATTTGGAGCATCACATACGGACAGCCTTTCTAAAACGCAGCCATTTGGTTTCAGTATTTTTTGACATGGCAAAAGCTTATGACAGAACATGGCGTTATGGGATTCTTCGCGATCTTTTTAACCTGGACTTTCGTGGGAATCTACCAATTTTTATTAAAAACTTTCTTGCCATTCGGCGATTTCAAGTTCGAATTGGGGGAATACTATCTAGTTTTTATGTACAAGAAGAGGGTGTACCTCAGGGCAGTGTTCTGAGTGCCACCCTCTTTGCTATTAAAATAAATGACATCATTAATCAACTCCCTCCTTCTGTGAAGGGAGATCTGTATGTTGATGACTTCCGGATTATGTGTATGGGACAAGATATTCGTTTTATTGAGAGACAATTGCAAATTGCAATCAAAAGTATTCTTAGCTGGACTAATAAAAATGGTTTCTTAATATCTCATGACAAAACATCTTGTGTGCATTTCTGTAGACGTAGGGGTCTGCATCCAGATCCTGAAATTTTTATCGGTTCATCTCAAATTCCTGTTGTGGACAATGTTCGTTATCTTGGCCTGCATTTTGACAGTAAACTTACTTTTTTACCACATGTTTTACAATTAAGGACAAAATGCGAAAAATCTCTCAAATACTTCTTGGGGAGCTGATCGCACTTCTCTCTTTAAAATCTATCGAGCTGTGATCCGTGCAAAAATGGACTATGCCTGCCAGGTCTATGGTTCTGCCAGTAAATCTGTTCTTAAAAAACTTGACACTGTGCACCACAGCGCACTCCGTGTCTGCTCTGGTGCATTTCGTACATCTCCAATTTTAAGTCTTTATGTTGACTGTAATGAACCATCATTACACCATACTCGTGAAAAATTTTCATTAGAATTGTATTACCGTGTCCTCTCTCATCCTGGTCATCCCCTCCATTCCTATCTTTTAAATACTAACAATGACATCCTTTATCAGCATCGACCATCTTACATCCCATCTTTTGGAGTCAGAATTAGAAACATAATCAATAATGGTCCGTTGAATAATATCGAGGTTAGTCCATGTCCTTTGCATGTGCTCCCTCCTTGGAATCCTCCTAAAATTACCTCTCTCCATCCTTTTAAAGGTTATGACAAGAACCACTTGGCTTCTTCTGTTTTCCAACAATTATTTGCTGCACATCGTGCAAAATATAATAACTATACTGATATTTATACAGATGGTTCCAAGAGTGGGAATATTGTTGGTTGCGGAGTTTTTATTGATAACACTAAATTCAGTTATCGCCTTCACACTTCAATTTCTGTCTTTACGGCAGAGTTGATTGCGATAGAGAGAGCCATGTTACACATATCTCATCATCATAAAACATCCTTCATCATATATACTGACTCAAATAGTTCTATTGACGCAATCAAATCTTTTAAAAATCATCCTTATGTTTCAGCCATCCTGGATTTTTATAATAAATTGACTAGACGTGGTTATGATATTTTATTTTGCTGGGTACCTGGACACATGGGTATTCCTGGAAATGAAAAAGCAGATGAGGCGGCAAAACGTGCTCTTAATCCATTACACCATAAAATTCCATTCTCAGACGTTAAACTATTTATAAAACACTTTATGCATACTAAATGGCAAGAAAGTTGGGATTTAGAATACAATAATAAGCTGCATCATATCAAACCCACAATCATGACCTGGCCTCCGAGTTATCCAAGAAAAACAGATGTTCTTTTGACTCGTCTGAGAATTGGACATTCAAGGATCACTCATAAACATCTTTTACTTCGGGAGGATGCACCCATGTGTCCACATTGTCATTTTGATTGCCTGACTATTTATCATATTTTAACTGACTGCCCGGGCCTCCGGCACTTGTATAGAATTTATTTTCATTTATCATCACCAGTCTTGACAAACCTCATTGGGGAAACACCTCATGGGGCACTCTTTCATTTTTTAAAACATACTGGCTTTTATTTTGAGATATAGTTTTTATGTATCCTTCATGTTTTATTTAACAATGTTATTTTATACTTGTTTAACTTGACATCTGGATGGGGGACCCCATCTCGTACTGTATTATTTTTATACCTCACTTTTTTAAGAATTCTTAGTATTTGTTTTATGCATTGTATGACTATATCTGAATGGGTACCCCCATCCAGATAATTTTCTCATAAAACGTTGTTTCTTTTTTAGCCTTTGTTGGCATTACTTGTGGTTTTTTAAAACATTTTTTCGTTGGCGCAGCTTGTCCCCAATGGGACATTGCGCCATTAAATCCTATACAACCAAGCAACCACTGTTTATTTAACTTTTAATAAATAAATCAACAATTCCACCACTATATTTATATAGAAATATTAATCCAGTAAATTTCCCGTGAACTATGTTACTGAACAAAGTTAAAAATCTATCTTAAAATTTCTGGTGTCTAATATTTAATATATGTATAAAAAAACACAATTTTAAAAGAAAAACTCATGCAAAGAAGGTGTTAAGATGGTAACTGCTTCACTAGATGTTTAGGGGATCTTGTAGGTTAATTTAAATGATGACTATTGTTCTTTAAGTTATACAGGTTGATTATACTTTGAAGGTGAAGACAAGAAGAAACGTGATCGTATATATATATTATATCAGGTTCAATACGTCGTCGGAAAATTAATTATAAAAGGGTTTACCTTTGAATCCCAGAGTGAGGTGTTGAGGCAAACAGAGAGAAAGAAACTTGTTAATACTTCCATGAATTTTATTTTTGAAAAACTTCCGTGAACTTGGGAAAAGGTGCTGTCTTTTTCAAGATGTTGAGTGCTCATAAAAGGTTAAAGACTTCAGATATCTGTATAATATGACTTCATGGTGAAATGTAGTATTTATGAATTGATAATAAAATGAAGATATGATGTTTTACAAATTAAATAAACGACATGACTTCAAGTTCGAATGACGAATGGATCGGACACCAAGTCCGGCCATCGCGAGAACACGCACCACGAACAACGGTCGAACAAACGACCTACTCTGAACTCTACAATCACTAGAACTGAATTTGAACAGCGCGCGACCATGGCGAGCGTGCGTAAAAGCAAGCCTCAAAAACTCGCCGCGCGGAGATGAATGCGCCAAACTGGTAGACTCAATGAAGAGTTAACGCACGAAGGAGAAACAGCGAAACGCTGCCGTTCCGCGGCCGTACGCACATGCGCAAAGAGTGGCGGCTGCCTAGCCATAAAAGCTCGTGATCCGAGGAGGAAGGCTACGAAACAAGCTGGCACGCGGCCAAGGGCGAAACGGGATGGAGATGAATGGAAAAAGAGAGACTTTACGAAATAAATGAGATAAGAAAGATGATCGCTTGATTAAACTTAAAATAATGAACGAAAAAGAGGGAAAACGTAAGATTAATTAAATATAATATGTTACAATTAAAGATTGAATAATTAAGAATATGGATTTAAAATGTTGAAATACAGATGTGAATTAGGGAAATTCAAAACAAAATATATCAACACGATATATTACTCCACCACAAATAGGGGAAAAAACTGAAAGATCCACATGAAAAAGGAAATTCACAACTTACCGCTGAATCAGATAAGCTGGAATGCAAAAATGGATTACAAGGAACATTAGGAAAGGACATGAACAATCAATCGAAAACATTAAATATCAATAAAACACTCATTACTATTAGAGAACTCCAAACGTCGATTGAGAACATGTAAAAAATGTCAGTTAAAATGCAAACAAATTAGAAAGTGTGAAAAAAAGCAAAAATTGCGTAAGAATATCAAATATTAATTGGAAAAACAAAAAAAAAACCTCACAAAACTTATGAAAAGCTCTAAGGAAAAACTTAGCAATTAAAAAGTACTCTATTGAGAGTGTAAATAACCTATAAGGAATATCCCAATACCAAGAGCAAAAACTGATCCAAGAATGACCACTACTTACCAAGAGCATCAACAACCGATCAAGACAGCACGGGAATACACGGGATTACATACTATACCCAACAGACGGGTATCTGAGATTGTATATCAACAATCAATATAAAATTTCAGTACAGCAGCTATCATGATGGTACAAGACATATATATAAAGAAATATTAAATTCAAACAGATAAATAAAAGGGTAAGAAAAAGTTACGGGGAAATGAGTGGCGCCACAAAAAAATAGGGACAAAAATAAAAATATATATACATTGCAATCTTGTAACACTTGATATTATACACTGCATGCTGAAAGAAAACTTTCAAGTAAACTTTGCATTATTTTTATATGCAAAGATGATCATGATCATGAAAAATTTATGTATACGTATACCGTTAAATAATGTTTACATATCCATGGAATAAAAATTTTACGTGAATATTCATAAAAGATTGTATTAAAAAATGTATTCTAATTACACAAAGTATATCAAATTTTACCATAAATTGAAAAAATAATACAACACACCTCTGAATTTTTTAGAATGGTGTATTACTGAAAAATTTGTCAACATCAACATTGACCACAAAAAAATGTAAGTAAAGTATTTACACAGGATACCTTTATTTTATTGAATGAAATTGCAAATGCTTGCACTGTGAATATGAAGATTCAAAACTAAAAAAATATGAAGAAAGAGCCTATCATACTATAATAAAAACATCATTTTAAGTCTGAAAAGACTGATATGTGAACTGAATCACAAAATTGAATTTTTATTTACTTGTCAAAATTTTAAAGTTGAATTAAAAAATTAAAGTTAGATTAAAATGTTTAGAAAAACAAAAGATAATTATATGTACATTAAATGCAAAAAATTTATATACCACAACATAACTAACACATACATATCTGAAAATGGTACTATGTAAACATATTACATATAATTTCAAAAGGATTTTTGAAAAAAAAAGTTTTTTTTTTTTTTGTACTTTAAACATTCTAAAAGAGGCATATCTCTGTATGCATTTGCTTAAAACACTGAAAAACTACTTTGAAATTATGCTACAATACTTTCGAAAATGCCAAAAAATTTAAATATTAATTGTAAATAATTACTGAAGCATAAATTACATGTACACAACAAATGAAATATATATTAAAAAACATTAAACTTGAAAAGAAATTTCTCTAAAATTTTGTTATCTCATGAACAAAATTATGCTAAAAAGAAATTATTTTGAAAAATGAATTTAAACAGTTTACTGAACACAATGACCTGTAAAGCTGAAAAAAACTTATATAAAAACCAACTTGAAAAAGGAAAAAAAATCAGGTAAGATATGAAAAAAAATTCATTATTGTTATTGTAAAAGTTAAAAAATATTATGAACATATGTATCTGTCGGGTTAGGGTTAAAGAAGTGTCAAGAAATATCTTGACAGTACCACTCCATTGGGTACCGAAATCTTATTTTCATCCGACAAGACACAAAAAAACTTACAAAATTAATATATATATATAATGCATGAAAAGAAAAATTAAAACACAGACGTATCAGTTATGATGTTTGATGTGGCACAAAAATTTATGTAATTCGATTATTGAGTTTAAGTCTTGTTTTGTACAAGCACAGTCTGTATGATTCACAGTCTCTAGAAAAGGCTGGATGATCAGTTCGAAAGTTGTGTCCATTTTGATTATTATGAACACAGTTTCTGCAATTGGCAGGTTTCTCACAAAATCCAGGTGCGTGATGCTCACCGCACCATACACAACATCTTGATTTTTTGCACTGATTTGCTACGTGATGGAAAGCTTGACAATTGAAACATCTTTTGATTTTTATGAATTTTTTTGCTGTAAAGAGTTGATCCTTGATATGGAGTTTACGCCGCATTAGGCAGTAGGCAATGTTGCTTGGAAGTTCTAAAATGTGGTTGAGGTTATTGCTGAATTTATTTTTATATGTTTTTACCACATTTATATGGGATGTTTCCTTGAATTTAGTGATTGCTTCAATTATTTCGTGAGTGTGAAAATATTCAGGTACATCATAAATTATTATCTTGCTTAAATGAGTTGAGGATGATTGTGAATTTAATGTGGAGTTGAAAAAGGATTGATTTACGGTGTCGTCTATATGACTTGATGAGAGAATTGAAGACTGTGTATAAGAATCAGATATTGAGATGTTATTAGTAGATGGAATGCTCTGCTCTTCCGTTTGTGTAAATGAATCTCTAGTTGTAATGCTTTGTACTTTGGTTGATTCTTTTACTTTCACCAACAGTTTCTGATTAAGCTCTTTAAGGTTGGAGATATCTTTGAGTGTATTACTGAACGTATCTTTAATAAAGCATTTGTGCATCTCAATCATGTTGTTTCCTGTAAACTGTAGTGTTTTAGTTATAATGGAAAATATGTCAGAGTCAAATGTTGTATCACCACCACTGCTTTCAACGAGATACTTAATTGTATCTGGAATGCTCTGTACAAAATCTGAGAGTGCCTCAGTAAATATATTTATACGATTCATTACATGAGTATTCTGATCCATGTTTATGGTAATAGAAATTGATGAAATAGAAATTAAAATGTGTAAATTTATTGATTAGAAATTAAAAAAATTATTGATTATTCACAATTATATCTTCCAGAAAAATCTTCAAAATAACATCTTCAAAAATATATCTCTTCAAACAAAATATCTTCAAAAATTTTCAAAAAAACATCTTCAAAAAAAATATTCTTCTTCATACACTTATTTAAATATTATATGCAATGAAAAATTATATAAAAAACACTATAGATAAACTTCAGAAATTTGAAAAGAAAATGAATTTTATATATATATACACCAACAAAAAACTTCCATGTGCTTAAAAAATAATCTTCTATGTATATTTTTCAATCTTCTAACATCCTTTATAATTTTTATGCAAAATTGATAAAAACTGCACTATATATTTTAATCTTGCATATTTCTAAAAAGGATTGCTTATTTTATAAAATTATGAATATTAAGGTGGAAAAAAAAAAGCACATGTTTTCAAATATATCTTGAAAAACGACGTATTACGCACTTATTGTGCACTGGAACGAAGCACCATATTTGTTAAGATGGTAACTGCTTCACTAGATGTTTAGGGGATCTTGTAGGTTAATTTAAATGATGACTATTGTTCTTTAAGTTATACAGGTTGATTATACTTTGAAGGTGAAGACAAGAAGAAACGTGATCGTATATATATTATATCAGGTTCAATACGTCGTCGGAAAATTAATTATAAAAGGGTTTGCCTTTGAATCCCAGAGTGAGGTGTTGAGGCAAACAGAGAGAAAGAAACTTGTTAATACTTCCATGAATTTTATTTTTGAAAAACTTCCGTGAACTTGGGAAAAGGTGCTGTCTTTTTCAAGATGTTGAGTGCTCATAAAAGGTTAAAGACTTCAGATATCTGTATAATATGACTTCATGGTGAAATGTAGTATTTATGAATTGATAATAAAATGAAGATATGATGTTTTACAAATTAAATAAACGACATGACTTCAAGTTCGAATGACGAATGGATCGGACACCAAGTCCGGCCATCGCGAGAACACGCACCACGAACAACGGTCGAACAAACGACCTACTCTGAACTCTACAATCACTAGAACTGAATTTGAACAGCGCGCGACCATGGCGAGCGTGCGTAAAAGCAAGCCTCAAAAACTCGCCGCGCGGAGATGAATGCGCCAAACTGGTAGACTCAATGAAGACTTAACGCACGAAGGAGAAACAGCGAAACGCTGCCGTTCCGCGGCCGTACGCACATGCGCAAAGAGTGCCGGCTGCCTAGCCATAAAAGCTCGTGATCCGTATGCCGAGGAGGAAGGCTACGAAACAAGCTGGCACGCGGCCAAGGGCGAAACGGGATGGAGATGAATGGAAAAAGAGAGACTTTACGAAATAAATGAGATAAGAAAGATGATCGCTTGATTAAACTTAAAATAATGAACGAAAAAGAGGGAAAACGTAAGATTAATTAAATATAATATGTTACAATTAAAGATTGAATAATTAAGAATATGGATTTAAAATGTTGAAATACAGATGTGAATTAGGGAAATTCAAAACAAAATATATCAACACGATATATTAGTTAAGTCATAATGCTTTTCAATGGGAAATAAGACGATTTTTAAATTTTAACATTCATTGAAAAGAAAATGACGCATTGGAATAATTGTAAATGCTAAATTACCAAAATGGAGATCTTAATTAATCCCGTCGCTTTGAAAATTTTCTAATATATTTATTAGAATTTCGAAATTAATTGTATAAATTATTGGGAAATTTTAAGCATCAATTTGAGAGATATAAAATATTTTACTTTCTCACTTTTTAAAGAAGTTTCCAATGCGTTTCCCCCCTCTCTTTCATTAAATAGTCGCTTAGCAACTGTATTTCAAAGTATAGCAAAGAAAGAAAATTCAAGTAAATCGCATTATTTTGACGCACACCTTTATTAACTAAATAGCTAATTTTTGGGTGATTTTAGTTTTTAATATGCTTTTTCTAATGGGATAGATGAGGATTTATTTTAACTACTAGCTGTTACCCGTGACTTCGTTCACGTAACATTAAAAAAAGAATAAATGCATTAACTTAGTAAAACATTTCACTTGATAATTAACAACATATATAATTAACCAAAGCTTTATCACATTTTATAGGAGACCATACGGTATTTATTTGCTATAGGGGCCTTGACATAACCCAGTCTTAAAAAAGTGAAATTTCATGCCAAATAATATATACAATCGCGAAAATGAAACTGCAACTAATGAAAAAAGGGGGACCAAGTAAAATCGTGAAAATCGACGAATCGCTCTTCGTAAAACGAAAAACAACACTGGCAGAATTCTTCTATACAACAGTGCATTTTAGGTGGTATTTGGTGTACAATTTGTATATGTGTGCATTGCTAAATGGGCATTATTACATTGTTTATTTGCATAAACATATGTTATATATTTCTTACTACATTATCTTGTTTAGGTATCTATTAAATTAAATGCTTCACGCTAAGTGGTGTAAATAGTGAATAAACTGCTTGTGGATTTTATAAATTGATAGATATTTCACAAAGATATAACAATCTGATGCGATTCTAAAATGTAAATAAAGGTTGCTAGAAAGTACTTTAAATTCTGCCTAATTTAACCTCGATATTTTCTCTATCGCGTCAAGAACACTATAAGCAAATAAATACCGACGACACAAATCTGATAATCTAAATTTACATATTTTTGTTAGTATATATAGGATTATTTTGATTTATTTCATGCGCTTGAAATTTTTTACGCTTTCTCTAGGGTTAGGTGTCGAATAAATGTACTTTCTTGTTATTTTATTTTGCCATTTCTATTTATTCTATTTTCCATTCATTCCATTTATGGATATTGATTTCATTTACATATTCGTGTCAAAGAATATTCTTTAAAGTTATTATCAGGATTAGGATAGGATACGATTAGGGTTAGGATAAGGAATAAAAATTGAACGACAATGGCATGACCGATTCAGGTTTAAAGTATGAACCAGGAAGTCTATTTACATCATGAAGCAATAAGAAAATTAGAAAATTATCGGCTAATATTTTTTAATATGTTTTACAGTCATAGTTGGCATCAAAGGTGAGCGGGGAAATAATCATCTAAAATACCATTAAGTGTTTACCACGCAAAAAACAAATCTGGTTACAACAATGTATTTAATTTTGCGCCAAATTTCACTTGATTAAAAAAAAAAAAAAAAATCAAATTGACTATGGAAATAATTACAGACCCCTAACCTTCCTATTCTCAGAAATGTTCTACCTATATGTAAAAAAAATTCTACTGTATAGAACGCGCTTTCACGTTTATAATGTTATGAATTGGCACGATCGGCTTGTTCAAGTTTACACAATTCGGCTGGAAGAAAAGATTCATTACTTTTTTATTTCTTCTTTGCTTTTGCATTACGCGAATTTGTTGATAAAATCGATTTTCTTTTCGATAACATTGTTGTTTTTTAAGTTTAAAAAATATTGTAATTTTACTTAAACATTGCTTTAAAATCTATGCAATTTTTCTTATCCTGCAAGACTTTACAAAAATCTATTATGAAACAACTTTAAAAAAAGCTATATTTAAAAAAGACAACAAAGTTTTTCCTATTTTAAAACTAAAAGAAATGTAAAATTAAATTCCGGTTCGAAACGACGATTTACAAATGTGTTTTCGATTGTGGGAAAATGATAGAGGAAAAATGCTGTTACTTCGACACAATCATATTAAACCTTTAGCTTTTATGAGAAAGGCAACTTTCTTTTTAAAAATATAGTTATTTTTATTAAGGTTTTCTGATTTTCGATACGGATAATTTTGCGATGCATATCATTGACATTTGCCATCCAATTTTTTTTTCTTTTTAACTTTTTAAAATTTAAATTAAAAATATAGTATCTTTATGTTAGCCGTGTGCAGACGATAAATCGCCAACCTATCCCATCATTCGTATTGAATTCATTAAAAATATAAATCTTTCACTCATTTCATTTAAAACACAGAACTTTAATTTACAACACATACATTTAAAATACATATATTACGTATATTTAAAATAATTCCTTTCATGTGAAAAAAAAAGAAAAAAAAAAAGAGAATTTAATCACAAATAATTTGATAACCCAAGATCATTTTATTTCAACATCAAAACAAATTTGTTGTATTTTTCTATATATCACATCATATTCGCTTGCTTTCCATACTTACTCGTATTTATGCACTTTGTATTATTATCAAATATTTGAAAACGCACGTTTTATTTCTAATATGACATCATTTCATATTCTGTTTAATTCTTAAATAATTCATTTCCTTTTCATTTTTCACGTGGAAAATTTTCACTTGAAAATAAATTGTTGATTAAAAATTATTACTCAGGGGTTTTATTTTATATTGGCAACGATTATGCAAGTATTAGCAACGGTAAAATAAATTTAACCATTTTAAAAAAAGTTGCAAAACGGGGCCCTTTGGGCCAAACCAACCAAACCAACCAACCATTGTAAAATATACGAAAAAATGTCTATTTATTCTGTATGAAAATAATGAAAATTTTAATTTTTAAGAAAAATATTGAAATAAAATAAAAGAAAACCAGCCTATATTCATTTGAGGGTTATAATCAACTTATATGCAAAGATACAGGATCATTAAATGCTTCATTTTGACGCTGGCTTCAGCCTAACATTTGCACACAATCAGATTTATAATATTATTAGGATTGAAGAAAGATGACCAAATCGGTTTGCCACACTAAAATTATAAAAACATTGAATGTCTAAATTGAATATAAGTGTTGTAAGAGAAATTTACATTTGTATAAGTATATTTATTACACAAACTTTTATTCAATTTCAGCAACATATACATGATGTTTAGGGGTTGAAAAAGAAGTATTCTTTTAAGGATAGGGTAAAATCTCTTGTACAAGAAGATCGTTAATCTCATGAAATTACAGTAGCAAATGCATTCAGACATAGATACTCGAATAAATAAATAGCACAATACTGCCACAGATAATTCAAAAATGACTAATTAAACCACATTTTGAGTAAACTTCATTCTTATACTGAATTAGGCGAACATAAGACTTAATGAGAAGAGCTAAAATTAATTCCAAATTAATGGTAATTTAGAACGTATTTTGAAGGTTACCCTTTCTTTTCATTTAAAATTTAGAAATTTTTAGAAACAGTTCTAAATGAGTATTTACATCTTAAAAAAAGTAAGCATCATGCCAAATTCCAATCCTCTAGTTAAGCAAATTTCTGTAATAACTATATCACAGAAATTGCAATTTTAAAACTTTTTTTTTGTTCCTGCACACAGTGAAATTTCTAAACCTTTAAAAACTGTTCTGTGGATGAATTTGTGTCTCTAACGTAATAGCCATGTAAAATTTCAAGTTTCTATCCTTAGCAATTTCAGTTAAATCAGAGTTACAATTTTAGAAAGTTTTTTGCTGCTGCACCTTTTTTAAATTCGAATTTTGTAAAAAGTGTTCTGTGCGAGCATTTACGTCTAAAAAATAACAGGTATGTAAAATTTTAAATTTCTATCCCTAACAATTTAGAAAAAAAAAAAACATAATTGATAACGTTTTCCTTTTATTTTACACCTTTAAATTTCAAATTTTTAATAAATTGCTTATAGCGAGCTTCTGCATCTTAAAAGTTGCCACTATATACTAAATTTCAAGTTTCTAACCCGAATAAATCTAATTATTTCATAATGTAGAACGTTTTTATAACGTTTTCCGTTCATTTCAGCCTGTTAAATTTCGATTTTTTTAGAAACTGATCTCTTCATTTACATTTTAAAAGTAAATACCATGCCAAATACGACGATTCTATACCAGCTGTACCACATAAATTGCAATTTTAGAACTTTATATTTTTGCTCCTGACCTTTTAAATCTCGCATTTTTAGTAAACTGCTCTGGATTATCATTTACGTTAGTAATAGCAATCCGAAATTTCAAGTTTTTAGTTTTAACAGTTTTTAAATCGTAATTTAGAACGCTTTTAGAACGCTTTTCACGCTTTCACACTTTTAAATTTCAATTTTTTAAAAGCTCTTCTGTGCGACCAGTTACGTCTTAAAAGCAACAGCCATGTGAAATTCAAGTTTTTAACAATTTCAAGAAATCTTAATTTAGAACGTTTTTAGAACGCTTTTCGCACATTTCACTCTTTTAAATTTCGATTTTTAAAAATTGATCAGTGCGACCATTTATGTATTAAAAGCAATTCCATGTCAAATTTCAAGTTTCTGTCTCTAACAATTCCATAGAAATCGTAATTTAGAACTCTTTTAAAACGCTTTCCGCTCATTTCGCCTTTTGAAAGTTTGAATTTCTTTACAAATCATTGTTAGAGAGTATTTGTATCTTAAAAGTAACAAACAGCTATGACAAATTTGAAGTTTCTAATTCTGTTAGTATTAAAAAAAATATATATCGAATTATACAATGTTTTTTCCTTCTTCACCCTTTTAAATTTCGATTTTTTTTTACAAAACTGTTCTGGGTGTGCACTTGCGTCTTAAAAAGTATTAACCATGTCAAATTTCAAGTAATTTAGAATGTTTTATAACATTTTTCCTCATATCACCCTTTTAAATTTCGAATTTTTTAGAAACTGTTCTTAGAGAGCATATATATCTTATAAGTAACTACCTTGCCCAATTTCAAGTTTCGAATCCCTTCAATATCACAAAAATTGCAATTTTAAAACGTTTTTCGCTCCTGTATCCCCCTGAGGGTAGTGGCACTGACACAAAATACAGCCTATGTTAGAGCAGAGACTGTCACCATAAATTTGCAAGCATTACGTTTAAAATCGAATTGGTAGTTTCAGATATTCCATAGAAATTGTAAATTAGAATGTTTTTAGAACACGTTTTGCTCATTTCACCCTTTTAAAATTCGAATTTTTTAGACACTGTTCTTACAGAGCATATACATCTGATGAGTAACTACAATGCCAAATTTCAAATTTCTAGCTGCTTCAGTATTACAAAAATTTTAATTTTAGAACGTTTTTCGCTACCACACCCCTCTTTAATATTGACACCGACATGAAATATTGCCTATATATTAGAGCAGGAACTGTCACCATCAATTTGCAATATTACGTTTGAAATCGGTTCGGTAGTTCCAGAGATTCAATAGAAATTGCAATTTAGAATGTTTTTAGAACGCTTTTCACTCATTTTAGCCTTTTAAATTTCGAATTTTTTTAAATTTGTTCTTAGAGAGCATATACATCTTATGAGTAACTACCATGCTAAATTTCAAGTTTCTAGCTCCTTCAGTATAGCAAAAATTGTAATTTTAGAACGTTTTTCGCTCTTGCACCGCCTAGGGGTAATGGCACTGACATAAAATATAGCCAATGTTACAGCAGGAACTGTCACCATCAATTTGCCACCATCACTTTTGAAATCGCTTCCGTAGTTCCAGAGATTACCCCCTACAAACAAACAAAACAATCGTTACTTTTTTATAATATTAGTATAGATTATTATCTCATCAAAAAGTCACCTGTAAAAAATGCAGCCAAGTCTCGTAACTCATTTACCGTAAAAAGTACTGAGATCGTATAAAGCCAAGTTTAACTATCTTATTAACTCTGAAATTTTCATTCACAAATCACTCCTAGTCTCTACATCTTTAGTTAATTATTATTTTGTGACTTGGCAATTACGTAGCACGAGAATGTGATGTATATAGTTAGTCTTAATCAAATAATACTATAACATATTAAAGTGTAATAACTTCCCTGGGCGTATATAATTTGCCTTAATTAAATTATCCCATCCCATCCCATAACATAGTAAGGTGTAATAATTTCCCTGTGCTGCGTAATTGCCAAGTCACAAAATAATAATTAACTAAAGATGTAGAGACTAGGAGTGATTTGTGAATGAAAATTTCAGAGTTAATAAGATAGTTAAACTTGGCTTTATACGATCTCAGTACTTTTTACGGTAAGTGAGTTACGAGACTTGGCTGCATTTTTTACAGGTGACTTTTTGATGAGATTTCACTTCTTTTTGTAAGTAATCCTCCTTTTCTTGATTTTGAGTTCTTTTTGGAGATCATCCACTGATTTTCGCTAAGCCCACACTCTGTCCCTATTATTTACAGGTATAAAAAATTTGAAGCTTTAGTTTCGTTTGCAAAGTATACTGTAGATAAAAAGAGATTTCAGGTTCCTAGGCAAGCACTAAGTTATGGGAGGGGGAGTGTCAAAAGTACTCTCAATTGCTTCCAGGATAGGTGCTATCCATCTGAGATATTACTCGCAGCCCTAGATACTTGATATTTAGCATAAAAGTACATTTTAGTATAAAAAGAAAGCCAAAATTAAAATTTCCGGAAATTTCCAATAAATCAAACTATTTCTTTTTTTATTCGTTTTTTTAGTCTTTTTTTATTATTTACGGATTTTTTAATTTTTCTTACTTTGTGTACTAAACCCTGCCTTTCTGCCAAATGTCAAGCTTCTAGGACTACAAAATCGAATTATTTTCAAATTTTCGACTTTTTATAAATTTATTGATTTTTCGATTTTAATTCTAAGTTACCTGATTGTCATGCCAATATAGTAATTATTTGATCCGTCTTCTTAGGATCATTTAGGTTCAATATAGAGTAAATCAAGTGAATCTTAGAGTCACCATGATTTTATTTAGAAAGTTCTATCAAGCTATAACCAGCCAGTAATGTCGGGAGGGTAGGGGGAGCTGTGAAAATTTTTGTGGGGCTAACATCATTTAACAATCCATATTTTATACGTGAAGTAAATAGAGTACAACCTGTGAAAGAAAACAAACCTGTCTATAAAGAAATCGCCTATATCATAGCCAGTCTATAGCGGAACTTTTCTATAACGAAATTCGTAAACGAAAGGAAAGAAAACCATAATCCGGGGGAAATAACATAAAACAATTAGGGGCGTTGTACTAGCTAATAGGACAATTCTCTTAAAACTAATGTTTCTAGCAGTACAAAATCAAATTGTTTTCGAATTTTCGATTTCTTAAAGATATTTCGATTTTTCGATTTTATTTTCGAATTTACGAATATTTTAATTGTTCCTTTTATTGAATAGTAAATGCTACCTTTAGACCAAATTTTAATTTTCTAAGACTACAAGATAAAATTATTTTCAATTTTTGATTTTTTCGAATTTTTTTTATAATTTTCTGGATTTTTTAATTTTTTCTTATTTTGTATCCTTTATTACAAATTTCAAGTTTCTAGCGCTACAAAATCGAATTATTTTGAAATTTCCGACCTTTTTGGAGTTTTTAATTCTATTTTCGAATTTATTGTATTTTAAATTTTCCTTTTTCTGTATCCTAAACAATAAGTTTACGCCGAATTTTAAGTTCTAAAGCTACAAAGTTGAATTTTTTTCCATTTTTCGAATGTTCGAATTTTTTTTTCGAATTTTACAGATTTTTTATTTATTCCTTTTTTTTGTATCCTAAATTCTACCTTTATTCCAAATTTTAAGTTTCTAGCTTTACAAAATCGAATTACTTTCAAAGTTTCGTTTTTTATTCGATTTTTTTTTTTTCAATTTTTGATGTGTTTTTAATTTTTTTCTTTTTCTGAATCCTAAACACTACCTTTACACCAAATTTTCAGTTTCTAAGACTACGATATCATATTATTTTCAATTTCTCTCTTTTTCTTTCTTTCTTTCTATTTACATTTTTTTGAAATTTTCGATTTTTTTTATCCATATTTTTTAATGTTTCCTTATTTAGTATCTTAAATATTACCTTTATTCCAAATTTCAAGTTTCTAGCGCTATAAATCGAATTATTTTCAAAATTTCCTTATTTTTCGATTTCTTTCGATTATTTTATTTTATTTTCGAATTTTATTGCGTTTTTATTTTAACTTATTCTGAATCCTAAACACTATCTTTACCGCGAATTTTAAGTTTCTAAGGCCAAAAGATCAAATTATTTTAATTTTTTTCAATTTTTTTCGAATTTTTGATTTTCTTTTTCGAATTTTCTGGATTTTTTAATTTTTCCTTATTTTGCATCCTAAATACTACCTTTATTCCGAATTTCAAGTTTCGAGCACAACAAAATTGGATTATTTGAAATGTTTCGATTTTTTTCGATTTTTCGATTTAATTTAATTTTTTTTTTTTTTTTTTTTTTTTTTTTTTTTTTTGTGTGTGTGTTTTTGATGTTTTCTTTTTCTGAATTCTAAACACTACCTTCACATCAAATTTTAAGTTTTTAAGACTACAAGATCGTGTTGTTTTCAATTTTCAATTTGTTCGATTTTTATGAATTTTCGAAAGTTTTTTTTTTTTTTTTTAATTTTCCGGATTTTATAATTTTTCCTTTCTTTGTATCCGAAACACTAGCTTTATTCCAAATTTTAAGTTTCTGTGGCTGTAGGATCTACCCAATCTTTTTGATGACGCGAGAGTGAGTGAGTGTGTGAGTGACAAAAAATCGAAACTTTGAGTTCATATATCGTCTGCACTAATTTATGGGTATTTTTTGAATTATCATATTTTTTAATTTTTCCTTATTTAGTATCTTAAATATTACCTTTATTCCAAATTTCAAGTTTCTAGCGCTATGAAATCGAATTATTTTAAAATTTTCCTTATTTTTCGATTTTTCCGATTTTTTTATTTTATTTTCGAATTTTATAGCGTTTTTTATTTTAACTTATTCTGAATCCTAAACACTATCTTTGCTGCGAATTTTAAGTTTCTAAGGCTAAAAAAATCAAATTATTTTAATTTTTTCAATTTGTTTAGAATTTTTCGAATTTTCCAGAATTTTTAATTTTTTCTTATTTTGCATCCCAAATACTACCTTTATTCCGAATTCCAAGTTTCTAGCGCAACAAAATCGGATTCGTTGAAATTTTTCGATTTTTTTCGATTTTTCGATTTTTTTAATTTTGCTTTCGATTTTTTTGGTGTTTCTGATGTTTTCTTTTTCTGGATACTAAACACTACCGTCACACCGAATCTTAAGTTTCTAAGACTACAAGATCGTATTATTTTCAATTTTCAATTTTGATGGAATTTGTTGAATTTTCGAATGTTTTTTTTCGAATTTTCCGGATTTTATAATTTTTCCTTTCTTTGTATCCTAAACACTACCTTTTTTCCAAATGTCAAGTTTCTAGGGCTACGGGATCTACCTAATCTTTTTGATGACGCGTGAACGAGTGAGTGAGTGACAAAAAATCGAATGTTTGAGTTCATATATCGTCTGAACTAGAAAAGACAGAAAGTTGTAATTTTAAATTTTGGTCCTGTGTGCCAAATATTCTAGAAAAACGAAGTTTAAAATTTTTGGGATACTCCAGCGCGGAGATATGGGGGGGGGGGGGTCAAAAGTGCCCTGAGTTGCTTCCAGAAAAGTATGCTTACGGCTGTCCTCTCTCGACTTGGCGGAGGCACTGCCGTGCCTCCAGATTTGGATGGTTTCTTGTTAATACAATCTTGCCAAGGCTGTGGTTTTCCTATTAGACTTAATGTTAGCTATATGCTCCATTTTTCTGCAACTAAATTTCCTCATGCCAATATAGTAATTCATGGATCCGTTTTCTTAGGATCGTTTATGTTCAATTTAGAGATAAATCAAGAGAATCTTAGAATCACCATGATTTTATTTAGAAAGGACTATCAAGGCATAACCAACCAGTAATGTCGGGAGGGAGGGAGAGAAGTGAAAATTTTTGTGCGACCAACATCTTTTAACAACAAATATTTCATATATAAATTAAATAGAGTAAAGCCTGTGAAAGAAAATGAACCTGTCTATAAAAAAAGGTCTATAACGTAGCCAGTCTATAGCGGAACTTTTCTATTACAAAATTCGTAAACAAAAGAAAAGAAAAGCATAATCCGGGGAAAATAACACAAAACAATAACGGAAGGTGTACTAGCTAATAGGACAATTATCTTAAAATCTATCTAAAACAAACTATCCCCATCCTGTGGGATTTGTTTTTCAATGTTTTACTTTATTTAATGCAAAACATAGATTGCATCCGACAACTCATAAAAAAGTCCTCCGGCCTGTACCGGCAGGAAAAGGTAGCTTTCCTATATCTTCGTTTTAAAATTTTAGCTAATGTCACTCGAAAACAGCAAGTTAAAATGCAAAGAAACCGTTTACAAAAGATTCGTTTACACTGAATTTGAATAAGAAATTCGCCAAATTATTGAGCTATAGCCAAATTGGCTTCATTTATGAAGACTTATTTTTGTCGCCAAGTTTGGCGAGAATTTGGCGCTAATGGATATGAATATATAGTTTTATGCGTATGATTGGGAAAATGATTACAACAATGAAAGAAAATAATTTGCGAGAAATCGCGTTCACTAAAACTTATAAATTTATATTAAAATCATTAAAATTACAGACATTACAATACACTTTCATAAAACATTAAAAACATATTAAAATTGGACGTTTCGGATTTACATGGAAAATCCCTCTTCAACAACAACATTTCACTTAGCGTAAATCATAGTTCAAAAATATCAACAAATAGAAAATGCAACGTATCAAAATTTCGAAGTCAAAGTTACAGTTATAATAACACGGAGTATTCATTCGGGATTGCACCTGCTTGACCATTATTGACCATAAATTTATCGTTGGTTTTTTGTAATGTGCTGTTTTGTTTCAAAATGTCAGCCACCCTAGAATTTCAAACTGCTCTATCTCGGCCAATTTTTAAGATAGAGGTAAAACAAAAAATGCTCTGGAATCCTTGTATCAAGTCCTAACACCTAATTAAAAAATAAACTTGATTTTTTAACTTTTTTGTATATTTATTTTAGTTTTAAAATTTTCCGTGGCCGCCATCTTGAAACAAGATGGCGGACCAAGCTGGCCAACGAACTCGGTCGAGGCATTGGTGAGCTTCATACACACAATTAGTTTCATCCAAATTAATTTATAAATACGAGCGTTATCGTATCAAATTATTTTCATTTTTTCAATTTTTTTCGAATTTTTTTTTTTTTTTTTCGAATTTTCTGGATTTTTTTAATTTTCCTTTTTCTGTATCCTAAATACTACCTTTATTCCTAATTTGAATTTTCTAGCGCAACAAAATCGGTTTGTCTTCAAATTTTCGTTTTTTTTCAATTTCTTCGATTTTTTCAATTTTGCTTTCGATTTTTTTGGTGTTTTTGATGTTTTCTTTTTCTGGATGTTAAACACTACCTTCACACCAAATCTTAAGTTTCCAAGACTACAAGATCGTATTACTTTGAATTTTCAATTTTGATGGAATTTGTTGAATTTTCGAATGTTTTTTTTTCGAATTTTCTGGATTTTGTAATTTTTCCTTTCTTTGTATCCTAAACACTACCTTTTTTCCAAATGTCAAGTTTCTGGGGCTACGGGATCTACCCAATCTTTTTGATGACGCGTGAACGAGTGAGTAAGAAGTGACAAAAAATCGAATGTTTGAGTTCATATATCGCCTGAACTAAAAAAGACAGAAAGTTGTAATTTTAAATTTTGGTCCTGTGGGCCAAATACTCTCTATAATTGAAGTTTAAAATTTTTGGGATACTCCAGCGCGGAGATATGGGGGGGTCAAAAGTGCCCTGAGTTGCTTCCAGAAAAGTATGCTTACGGCTGTCCTCTGTCGACTTGGCGGAGGCACTGCCGTGCCTCCAGATTATTTTTTTTATGTTAAAATTTAATTTCTTCGTGGTAACTGTAGATGATCGCATGGGCTTAAACGGAAAACATATTCGAAACAACACAGCGCGGATTTAATAATATTATTTATTTAAGTAATCTTATTTATTAGTTTAGTTTATTAATTTAGATTATAACATCGTGGTGCTTTTCTTTCACTATACACCTCGGACAATTCTTAATTTCAATCTCCTCTACCTAAACCCCAAAATAAATCCTATATCCTGTTTTTAAATGTTAATTTTTATCGGATTATCTAAGCAAGTCTGTAGCATCCCACTAGTGTGTATTTATTCTAAATCTATATATCTATACTATTATATAAAGAGGAAACGGTGACTGACTGACTGAGTGACTCATCAACGCCCAGCCGAAACTACTAAAGTCAGGGTCACGCAATTTGGACTGTAGATTGCTGTTATGGCCTAAGCAAGCAATAAGAAGGGATTTTTGAAACTCCCCCCCCCAAAGGGGGTTAAAGGGGGGTTCGAATGTTTTAGGTCATTTTGCCATAACTCAGCAGAAGTTATAGGTAGGAGCTTGACATTCCAGAAAACAAATCTACTAAAAAAATGATTAAACATCTATTTCAGCGATTTTAGAAATTCCCCCCAGAAGGGGGTTAAAGGGGGGGGTCAAATGTTTTATGTCATTTTGCCATATCTCAGTAGCAGTTATAGGTAGGAGCTTGAAATTCCAGAAAACAAATCTACTAAAAAAATGATTAAACACCTATTTCAGCGATTTTAGAAATTCCCCACAGAAGGCGGTTAAAGGGGGGGGGGTCGAATGTTTTAGGTCATTTTGCCATATCTCAGCAGCAGTTATAGGTTGGAGCTTGAAATTCCAGAAAACAAATCTACTAAAAAAATGATTAAACAACTATTTCAGCTATTTTAGAAATTCCCCCCCCCAGAAGGTGGTTATATGGGGGATGGTCGAATATTTTAGGTCATTTCACCATATCTCAGCAGCAGTTATAAGTAAGAGCTTGAAATTCCAGAGAACAAATCTACTAAAAAAATGATTAAACACCTATTTCAGCTATTTTAGAAATTCCCCCAGAAGGGTGTTAAAGGGGGGGGGGTGATCGAATGTTTTAGGTCATTTTGCCATATCTCAGCAGCACTTATAGGTAGGAGCTTGAAATTCCAGAAAACAAATCTATTAAAAAAATGATTAAACACCTATTTCAGCGATTTTAGAAATTCCCCAGAAGGGGGTTAAAGGGGGTGGTCGAATGTTTTAGGTCATTTCGCCATATCTCCGCAGCAATTATAGGTAGGAGCTTGAAATTCCAGAAAACAAATCTACTAAAAAAATGATTAAACACCTATTTCAGTGATTTTAGAAATTCCCCCCAGAAGGGGGTTAAAGGGGGGTGGTCGAATGTTTTAGGTCATTTCGCCATATCTCAGCAGCAATTATAGGTGGGAACGTGAAAATCAGAAAAACAAATCTACTAAAAAAAATTATTAAACACCTATTTCAGCGATTTCAGAAATTCCCCCAGAAGGGGGTTAAAGGGGGGGTGGTCGAATATTTTAGGTCATTTCGTCATATCTCAGCAGCAGTTGTAGGTAGGAGCGCAAAAATCAGGAAAACAAAGCTACTAAAAATTATTAAACACGTATTTCAGCGATTTCAGAAATCCCCCCCTCCCCCCGAAAGGGGTTAAAGGGGGTGGTCGAATGTTTTAGGTCATTTCGCCTTATCTCGGCTGCAGTTATAGGTAGGAGCGCGTAAATCAGAAACAAATCTACTAAAAGAAATGATTAAACATATATTTCAACGATTTTAGAAATTCTCCACCCGAGGGTTTAAAGGGGGGGGGGGGCTGGTCGAATGTGTTTTAGGTCATTTCGCGATATCTCAGCAGCAGTTCTAGGTAGGAGCGCGAAAATCAGGAAAACAAATCTACTAAAAAAATGATTAAACATGTATTTCGGCGATTTTGGAAATTCCCCCCAGAAGGTGGTTAAAGGGGTTTTTAAAAGTTTTAGGTAATTTCGCCATATCTCAGCAGCAGATTTAGGTAGGAGCGTGAAATTCAGGAAAACACATCTACTAAAAAATGGATAAACACGCATTTCAGTGATTTTAGAAATTCTCCCCGAAAGGTTTTAAAGGGGGTGGTTTCGAAAATTTCAGGACATTTCGCCATATCTCAGCATCTGTTTTCTGTAGGTGCGCGAAATTCAGGAAAACAAATCTACTAAAGAAACGCACATTTCGGTGAATTTAGAAATCCCCCCCCCCCCCCTCGAAGGTGGTTAAAGGGGGATTCGAAAGTTTTAGGTTATTTCACCATGTCTCAGCAACAGTTTTTGGTAGGAGCGCGAAATTCAGGAAAACAAATGTACTAAAATGTATGTAATGAAAAAATTACATTGTCTACCCGTGCAAAGCCGGGACGGGCCGCTAGTCTATATAATAAAAGTGTAAGTCATGTGACTGTCATCAGCAGTTCCGGGATGTCCGTTTCACTTTTTCATATACCAGGCGGCCATTTTTATTCAAAATTATTTTTTCGAATTAAACTGCATGAAAGTTACATTTTTAAAAAGATCGTTCAAAATAAATTAATATTTGAGAGATGACTTACGTCCAATTATTCAATATTCTGCAATAACTTCAGTTGAAATTAGGATCGTAGTTTGAGTTCTCTATCCATGAAAGTAAACAACAACAACAAAAAAAGATTATTTTGTCGTGAACGTTTAAAATACAAACCATGGCGGTAATCGTTCGTAAAGTAAGTTCTCCGCGGATGAATTTTTGGACCGCTGCTTGGATGTGAAAAAAAAAAAAAATCGCACCATTGAGACAATCAAAGTTTACCATAATTTTGCGCTATACAACTCAACTTCTTTCCAGATCTTTCCTTGACGTAAATTAAACTCGTGTAATAATATTTAATGAATGAAATTACGAAACGAATTCTCAGTTAATTTGGTATTTACGTATTATACTTGCCAGAAAGAGAGATCACGGAAAATGATTGGTAATTGCCAATCATATTTACCATTGTTATGACCAATCACGTTCAAAATAGTAATTTAATATCTATACTCATATTATAAAAGAGTAAAGATTGTTTTTTTGTTTGTTTGTTTGTTTGTAGGGGGTAATCTCTGGAACTACCGAACCGATTTCAAAAGTCATGGTGGCAAATTGATGGTGACAACCCCTGCTCCAACATAGGCTATATTTTATGTCGGTGCCACTAACCCCAGAGGGTGCAGGAGCGAAAAACGTTCTAAAATTGCGACTGTTTTATACTGAAGGAGCAAGAAATTTGAAATTAGGCATTGTAGTTACTTATAAGATGTAAATGCTCTCTAAGAATAAATGTTTAAAAAAATCGAAATTTAAAAGGGTGAAATGAGCGAAAAGCGTTCTAAAATCATTCTAAATTACAATTTCTATGGAATCGCTAGAGCTACCGAACCGATTTCAAAAGTCATGGTGGCAAATTGATGGTGACAATCCCTGCTCCACCATAGGCTATATTTTATGTCGGTGCCACTAACCCCACGGGGGTGCAAGAGTGAAAAACGTTCTAAAATTGCGATTTTTTTTATGCTGAAGGAGCTAGAAATTTGAAATTTGGCTTTGTAGTTACTTATAAGATGTAAATGCTCTCTAAGAACAAAATAAAAAAAATTCGAAATTTAAAAGGGTGAAATGAGCTAAAAGCGTTCTAAAAACATTATAAATTACGATTTCTATGGAATCTCTGGAACTACAGAACCGATTTCAAAAGTGATTTAGGGAAATTGATGGTGACAATCCCTGCTCCAACATAGGCTATATTTTATTTCGGTTCCACTAATTCCAGGTGGGTGCAGGAGCGGAAAACGTTCTAAAATTGCGACTTTTTTATACTGAAGGAGCAAGAAATTTGAAATTTGGCATTGTAGTTACTTATAAGATGTAAATGCTCTCTAAGAACAAAATAAAAAAAAATCGAAATTTAAAAGGGAGAAATGATCGAAAAGCGATCTAAAATCATTCTAAATTACAATTTCTGTAGAATATCTGGAACTACAGAACCGATTTCAAAAGTGATGGTAGCAAATTGATGATGATAATCCCTGCTGCAACAGCCTCTTTAATAAAAAGGTATGCGTTGCTGACGACTGGGTTTTTCGCTAATTGTTGCCACAGATTAATCTCGGAAAATGAAACATTTGAAGTTACTGAAAAAAATAATAGCTCGAAAAGTATTTGTCAGAAAATTGTTAGACAAACTGCGTTTGAAAGGTAAAAAATTGTATTTTTCTTGATATAAATTTCAAATCTAATGATTATGCCATTTTTCAAATATTGAATTTCAAAAGTTACCGAATTTCACAATGGAGTACCATAGCGAAACCTTCATGCGTAAAAAGATAATGATAAGGGTGACATGTGCTGACGTGTATATTGGCTATTTCACGAGTCACAAATTATAGTAGCCTTATTATTCTGTTAAAATATAAAAGTGAATTATGAAATGTCAATATTTTGTTTGATTAAAAGTTCGTTACGAGAAATTGACCAGCGTAGCGGGCGTAGCTTGCTAGTACATTTATAAAATACATAACATCATTAAGTACATTTATGTTAATTTGCGCAAATCTCGCCAATACCATTTTTTAAATCGCAGACACCAGCTGTTATTTTTCACGTGTGCAAATTAGAAAATATATTGTGATTTTGAAATCAAATATTTTGATTTATGATATTATTTCTTATTTATTTTCTATTTTAAATGAAAAGTGTGAACGACATGTATTTTAAATTGTATGTAATATAAGTATTTTAAATTAAAGCTAAGTATTTTAACTGAAATGAGTGACAGATTTATAATTTAAAATTAAATTGACGCAGTATGAATGGTGGTGATGGGAGCAATATTTGGCGATTTATCATTTGCTCCCGGCTAATAAAAATACACATAATTAAAAATGGTAAATAATATGGAATAAAACTAAAATAACATAAAAAATATCAATGCGTGTTACAATGCTTAACATACATTTAAGGGAGACCAAACTGGTCGCCAGTGGCGGCTAGTCATTTAAGAAGAATCAATTTTATTATTCTTTTTCAAACTCATGAGAGAGAAAGACAGCTTAATTAATTAAAATTGAAAATACAAAGAGTGGCAGCTACCTTTCCTTAACCCCTTTCTTCCGCCTTTGCGGGCGCACATGTATTAGGTATTTTGGCAAATGAAAAAAGTGAAATAAAATTTCAAAATAACCATACAAATAACTAAAACTCATTTATAAACTGTATTTAATCTGTAATTCTTTTGCAAAAACTTTTCATGCTTTAGCATTAGATCATTACATAACAAAAGTACAAATTCTGAAATAGTTCAAAATAATGAAAAAAAAAAAAAAAAAAGAAGAAACTTTAA
This sequence comes from Maratus michaelseni, assembly GCA_963931845.1. Taxonomy (NCBI): domain Eukaryota; kingdom Metazoa; phylum Arthropoda; class Arachnida; order Araneae; family Salticidae; genus Maratus; species Maratus michaelseni. The sequence continues at coordinate 123,084,920 of OZ007598.1, forward strand.
GCCAGTGGTACTCACTAAAATTTCTGTTTAATGCCAATATACAGGGTGTCCAAAAAGTCTTTTTACAATTTCAAGCTTTTATTGCAAACCCAAATGAACAGATACATGTAAGGCATGTAGTACAATATTAGGAGTATATAATGAAAGTTTTTTCCGCAATAATTAATAAACCTCTATATGTGCGCCATTGGTTCACAAAGCACGTCAGGACGATAATCGTCGATGTTTTCCTTTGATACTCTTTTTCGTCCACTCCTTGCTTTATCTAATACTGAGCTGGTTTCCATGAATTTATTATACCCACATCCATCAATTTGTGAATGACATAAGAAATTCATGGAAATTGGCTCAGTATCGGATAAAGCAAGGAGTGGCCGAAAAAGAGTATCAGAGGAGAACGTCGACGATTATCGCCTTAACGTGCATCGTGAACCAATGGTGCACAAATACAGGTTTATTAATTGTTGCGGAAAAAACTTTCACTATATACTTCTAATATTGTACGACATGCCTTACATGAATCTGTTCATTTGTGTTTGTAATAAAAGCTTGAAATTGCAAAAAGATTTTGTGGACAACCTATTTTATAATGTACTTCTATTATATACTTATTATTACCGTATAAATATTAATTTTAACGTTAACAATTCAATATTAACTGTGTGGTGGATAAGGCCCATTAGCTAATAAGAAAAAGTGAGATGAAGCGCTATAGAGCAGGCGTGCAATATTCTACACCAGTATCGAATTTTATTAATTAGAAAAGTTTTATAGAAACTTTATGTTTGTTTTTATTGTATCACATTTTAAAAACAATTGCGAAATCTAAAAAAAATACATTTTACAAAATATATCGATATTTGTATATATATATATATATATATATATCGATATTTGTATATATATATATATAATTAATTATAATATCTTTGAATTTCAAAAAACATATCAAGTTCTTGTAACATTCTAATTAAATCTCCTAAGAGATAATTAGTAATAAAGTGTAGACAGAATACCACATAGTTAATAAATTAACAAGTGCAATCATAATTTTACCATAGCATTTGCTTCAATGGTAATTGGCCAAAAATACTGAAAATATGAAGAATATTTAAAAAGAGAGAGAGAAAAAAAAATTATATAATAAACCATAAAATGTTAATAATTTGAAGTTGATATCAAGTGAATACAAATGAATTTTGAAATGACTTCACTTGATATCAACTTCAAATTATTAACATTTTATGGTTTATTATATATATTTTTTCTCTCTCTCTCTTTTTAATTATTCTTCATATTTTCAGTATTTTTGGCCAATTACCATTGAAGCAAATGCTATGGTAAAATTATGATTGCGCTTGTTAATTTATTTACTATGTGGTATTCTGTCTACACTTTATTACTAATTATCTCTTAGGAGATTTAATTAGAATGTTACAAGAACTTGATATGTTTTTTGAAATTCAAAGATATTATAATTATTTAACATTCTATAAAATTCTGCTGCATTGCGCAAATTGGTATGGAATGGTTTATACATATTCTTTTCAATAATTATCGAATAGAAATTATTGATTTTCATATGATACCATAACTAAGCCTATTTGGCTCATAAATCACTTTGAATAGCTTCTCTCTCTCTCTCTATATATATATATATTAAGTATGTGTCGAATCCGCAGAGCCACGGGAAATCAGTTCGAAGGTGGAGTAGTGAGTACCAGTGCTTAACAATATTCTTTATACTTTTAATAAACTTTTTTTATTTATTTCATGCAAGAAACTGAGAAAAAAAAAAGACTCTATAGACTTCGAAATATACTCAGTTCATGGTATTTGTAACTCCCCCCCCCCCAAAAAAAAAAAAAAAAATGAAAAGAAGATGAACTGAAAATAAAACATAAGTACATTCTGTATAATTTATTATATTGTTAAAACATCTGGCTTGAAAGTCTTTCCAAGTCTTTATCTTCTTGGAGGAGGAACAAGCGCCAATCCTGTAAAATGTTCATAAAAGGTTTATAAATATAGAAAAGGATTGCATAAAATAGATATTAAAAAATGCAATAAAATAGTTATTAAAGACAAAACTAAATAAACAAAGTGATTTGAATAATAGAGGCAGTTATTGATAAATGAACTTCATCAGAGCCTTCTCAGGGTTGTATGACAGGGGCGGCCGCACAGGTCCTCGCCCGTATTTTTTAAATTTAATATATATAAATTATATATTTAGTATTAATTTAATTGCGAGTTATTAAATTTCATGAAAAAAAAATAAAATATGTTTATTTATAAAATATATCAAGTTTTATTGTTAAAATGTTAGGCATAGAGACACCTAAAAGTACAAGGTAATTAGATGTTAAAAGAATATTTTACCATTAAGACTGTCTGTTTGTATTTCACAGCTACTTATCTTAGAATATAGAACGCAGCACGATAAAATTAACATTATTGATATGGATGTCATAAAAGCTCTCAGAATTTTAAAATTTTAGTCATTTTACGAGATATTAATATATTTTCTAACTTTAAACGAAGTTTCTCTAAAGATGGCAACTAAATTACTCCATTTTTGTGATAAAAAGAGAAAAGGGAAAATAAAAAGGATTGTTATAATTTTATTGCCGTCAGTTTCCCGTTAAATGTGAAAAGAGAAATTATTTTCAAGTTGAAAAGATGGTGACAACAAATCTTGATTAAACTTTCCAAGGCACACATTTTCACATATTCAATCCTCATGAATCAATTTATTCTACAGAAACAAAAGTTCGTCTATCGATATATTGACATTTAGACAGAGTAGATTTTTTCAGCTTTATATTCTTCCAAGGAGGGATATTTAGGCTCCTTGCATTTAGGTGCACTTTATAATGATTCATTTATATTAAATCCGAGATTCTCTCCCTCGATATTAAACTTACTAGCTCCCCTCCATTTGGAATAGAGCCTGATTCGGAACTTTGACTCTGCGTCCCTGCAGAATCTGTTTCTGCGTTCAAGTCGATAGGCTCAAAAGTTCACTTTCACTCTCTCCCTCGAGGAGGGTCCAAAGACCTTTTGTAAGAAGAGTGTCATTGTCTTTGAGCCTCTCGACAGGAGGCGTTCCCCCTCCCCACATGTTAGGACAATCATGAGGATGACGAGCTCGCCTCTTGGAAACTTTGTTCTGTGTCCCGACAGAGCCTGTTCCCGTGTTCTAGATTTTTAAACTTCAAAATATTTTGGATTCTCTCCCCCAGGGTGGGGCCGAAGCCCCTCACTGGCGGAGAGAAACACCCCACAGACTTTGAAATCGCTTCTCGGAACCTTTGTTCTGCGTCTCTACAGAACCTGTTCCTGTGTACTAATTTTTCAAACCTTACATCAAAACAAATTTTTTTATTCTCCCCCCCCCCGGGGAGGAACCAAAGACCCCCCTTCCCCGGCGGAGAGAATATACCCACAGACATTGAAAAAATTTCCAATTTTTTCACCTTCTCCAAGGCAAAGCCCGTAGGCTACCACCTCGGGGAGGGAAATTCGAGCCAACGTCTCCACATCCTGCAACTATCGCTAGACATTCCGCCTCGAAGGAACGTAATAGTCTCCCTCGGACACCCCGTATTTGCATTGTGTCCTGCCTAGAGGCCTATTTGTGTCTGACACATTTTATTCGCCTTTTACTTGATTACCTCATGGTCACTCCTACGCTCACAAGCGATTAGCGGAATGGTGTCTTAACCACTCGGCCACGGAGGCCCCCCGCGTTCAGAGACTGACCTCATGTAACTTATTGTGGGTTACCTGTAGCATTCAGAGCCAGAAATTACCCAGATTTCTGGTAAACCACATTACCTACAGAATTTTGTTGGTTAAAGTGATCACGTGGGTGGGAAACATGCTTAATTTGTTCGCTTTATGGCTAACTGCAACTGTTCACTGTCGTTGTTTATGACTCCTACTGTACACGTGAGTCCTGGCCATTTGATTTGTTTAAATTTAATAGGTCTATTAGATAATTAGCCAACGTCGCCAGGACAATTCCTGAAATGATCGCTTTGTTAAAAATGTAGTGAAATATTGGTTGACGGAAGTGTTTGTTTGTAAACATGCCCACAACTTTACCCAACAGCATTCACAGTCATTTTAACCGAACTTTGCCTTGAGAAATTCTTATAATGTCATAATAATACAAGTAACCCAAGTTTTGGTCTCTGAACGCGCCCTTAGTGCAATTCAAAAAACTAAAATATTTTCTATAAGTTCGTCAGTGACGTTATTTTCATTCCACCAGTTGCGAAATTAGAAACGAAATCTTAAAATAACAACATACTTTTGACAAAAGTTTTGCATAAAAAATCACGTAATCTGCAAAATTTAATTTTTGTATTTTCTGTTCAACCTACATTGGAAATACGCAGGGATTCAGATAGATTTTTCGCTATTTTCGAAAGGAAATTGACCAATTACTGCGAAAATTTAGCTATTTTCGAAAAACATCTATTCGACTATTTATGACAGTTGGAAGGGTTATAAACCGGAAGAACTGAAACAATCTGGTTATACTCACTATAAAATCAACCACAAATATAATTTTACAGGTCCTGAAAGTGACACGCACACCTAGAAAACAGAGCGTATCTGTGAACGCTCAAAATGGCGAATCAAAAAGCATTGTTAAGGGAAATTGCTCGCCACCATCTCGATTTCTTGGATGACCTCTCAGTCTGCAAATGAAAATAATATGTTTGATGTCAGCCTCACGACAATTGTAAAACATTCCCCACTTGAAAAAAATATATGTTGATAGTAAAGAGCTCCAAAGTTCGCCAATAGCGGCTAATACGAAAATATTTTATTTTTTAATCGCAAAACTGAAAATTTTAAACATTTTATAACATTTGCGCTCTTAAGTGATATAGAATAAAATTATACCAAGTATTTACCTGTACCAGCTCGAGCACAAAATGGTAATTCTGGGGTCCAGCTTCCATCCATATTGCAACCATAGAACTTTGACGGCACGGCTGGTTTATCTTCGTAATGATGACAGGATATTTCACAAATTGTTCCTTTGTCCATGAAGTGAGTTTTGCATTTGATTTTCCCTCCTGAACTTAAAGTCGCACCGCAATCTATGAAAGCTGAAAAACAACGAAAAATAAGTCACTTTTAGACATGAAATTCGATGAAACGTCTTTCTCGGTCGGTCACTAGGCGCGGGGGGGGGGGGGGGTGCTCCAAAGTGCATGGGACTAAAGCACGTTCCGCGGCGACGCCCATAGATTCGACTTTTCGCAAATTTTGGCAGCATTTGACGAAAATATGACTTTTAGAATCTGAAGGAATTTTCGAGAAATGTCCTATAGGAGCCGAGATACATGATTCAACCAAACAGAGTCCATAGCTCGGTCTTCCCAGATTAGCCCTTCCTTGAGCTGTCACAGCACTCCAAATCATGGCTATTCCCCCTTTATTCTGACGGCTCCATGCACTGTTTCTATTCTTCAACAAATCATGTCAGTATTAAAGTGTAACTTCAGGAGGATGAAACGATTAAACCTTGATGGACATCAAATCATATGTTAATACTGGCACGATTTGGAAAGAAATGGAAGCGTTGCATGGAGCCATTAAAATAAAGGAGGATCAGTCATGGTTTGGGGTACTATGTCAGCTCAAAGCAGGACTAATTTTATTGTTTTCCTAAAAGAATAAATTCAAAAGTGTACAGCTGTATTTTAGAAACACAAATTTCGGCATATGGTTACTTTTAGATGGTGAAAAATTAAGTTTCCAACAAGATAAGCCATCGTGTCATAACTCAAAAGCTACAAAAAAGTGGTTCAATGATATCAGTACTTAACTGACCATCTCGGTCGCACGATATCAAGATTATAAAAATGAATGGAGTGCAATGGTGTACTTTTTATAGAAATGGTAAGCAATATTAATGCATTACAGATCTTGAGGAAATTAGTTAAGCACCTTCTTTTGTTTCTTTTAGAGGAAGGAAACCTACTTACGTTCGCAACTTTCAAATTCTGGCAGGGGTTCCCACATATTCTTGGTATGATCACAAACCATTACTCGATGACGTCCTTCGCTGAATGTATACCCGAACATGCAAGTTTGAATGCATTTCCTGCAAGATACAAGCAATTGTTTAAATAAATGAAATTATAATGAAAACATTTAATACTTTTTTATAACTCTTCTTTCTTAAACATTCTTTATTTTGTTCTGTTTTTTTTAATTTCTTTATTTTATTCTTTGTTTCTTCTTCTTTTGATCCGTTATATTCTAGCTACTTACTATACCGACAGAATGTAAGTATGCGCAGGCGCAAATACCACCAGCAGACGAGCTTTATCCTCGACCCAGGCTGCATGTATAAAGTTTAACCGAATTTTTGAAAATTTAGTGAATGTTCTCGGATACAGAACAACATTTTGAATTTATACTACAATATATTAACTATCGGCTGCTATAACAATGAATTTTTTTGCTATATTCTTAACAAACGAACATTAATAACGCATACATACAACTGCATAGAGCGCTATGCTAAAATTACAGTGTCTAGAAGTAAATAGTGTTGTTATCGGCGTCAAAATTATATCTCTGAAATAGAGGACGCGGATAGATGGCGCCAGTGTTCTCGCCGCTGCTATGGTAACTTTCGTTTGTATATAAACATCGTTTTAAATCTAATTTTTTCGGTAATAAATCAGTACTGTACAATGCTCTAGATAAAAAATAAATAAGAAAAAAAATTCTAATAATGAAAATGCAGTTGGAGAGAAATGTAACTGCTTTCATAACAACTAATTGTAATGAAATCAAACAGTTACAAAATTTATTATAGGACGCTTTTCTTCCAACAATATTTAGTTATTTCTAAAACAATATATTCGATAAATACATCATACTATGATAAATTGTTGTAAAAACATGTCCTTTTTTATACAGTTAAATTATTTTACCCCTATTTTGACAACTTTTTAATCGGTATTTATTATTACATAACTTGCTTACATCCACTTAACAAACTAAGAGTAAATTGAGTTGTTAAACATTTCTGTTGTTTCAGAGCTTAGTTTTGGGTAAACTAATTCAAGGTATACCAGCAAAACATCAAATAAGAAATCTATGATTCTTTCAAATCTAGAAAAAAAAAAAAAAAAAAAAATTCTCCTGAAAGTATTACAAGAATGCTTTTTCTTTAAATTGGGGTAGATGTGCGAAGTTTTAAAGGATGTTCCATCCTTTAAAAAAATTCTTTTAATTAATAGTTTTTATTATATTTTAGTTTTTTTTAAAAATATTATATTAATCTATCAACAATATTTAACCATTCTCATACTCACATTTCCCAATGTGAATCAAAATTTTAATAAAAGAAATAAATCAAACACTTTTAATTCCACAATAGACACCCTACAAAAAGTAAGAAATTTATTTTGTGAATGTATTAAAACCATAATTCAATGAAAGCATACTAATGAAACAAAATAATCATGTTAAAATAAATTTAAAAGTTAGGATATCAATAATTAATAAAATATTTATGATAATAATTCATTCTGTATTTATTGTCATTATCACAAAATCAATATTTTAATTAATTTAGATAGAAAAGTTAAAATACTAAATTTAAAATAATTGTATAACACAGCTATGTAAATTCAAGCTCAAAACATTTCAAGCTATAATAAATTTAATTAATAATGATTAGTTGTTAAAAATTTCTGTTGTTTCAGAGCGTAGTTTTGGGTAAAATAATTTAAGGTATTCCAGCAAAACATCAAATGAGAAATCTATAATTCTTTCAAATATGAAAAAAAAAAAATTATTCTCCTGAAAATATTACAAGAATGCATTTTCTTTAAATTGGGGTGCTAATCATAATCATCCTTTAAAAAAATTCTTTTAATTAATAGTTTTCATTATATTTTAATTTTTTTTAATATTATATTAATTTATCAACAATATTTAACCATTCTCAAAATAGTCATGTTAAAATAAATTTAAAAGTTAGGATATCAATAATTAATAAATCGTGTATTTGTAACTCCTCTCAATAAATCGCTCATCAAAATGCGATTCACACACAACTGAATATTGGTTCAAGTCTTTATCGGCTTTTAACCATTTTTTCAAATTGGTTTTTGTCTTTAAGGGTGAAAAATAGAGTTATTTTAGTTTATTTAATGTTATATCCACTTGAACATCCAGGAACGAAGCATGTTCGATCAGCTTTTCTTTTCGTAGTATTTGCGGAATTATCCATATTAATTTATCATTAAAGAAGCATAGTATATGTTATAATGTATGTTTACTTTAAAATATTAGAGAAATAGAAAAATTCGTATAGTTTGTTTGAAAATATAGCGGTAATTATATCGAAACTCACATTAGGATCAAGCCTTTTAAATGAAACTTCAAATGTAATTAGCCACGGTGGGAACTCGACGCCCTCTGGCGGAGAATCTTGTTTTTCCTCCTTTCTGACACATTTTTTTAATTATGGTTGTATTGGCGATAAGCACACTAATTACTTCTAGGCACTGTACTAAAATTCAAAAATAAATATAGCCAACAGATGAATTTTAGCCTCGAGCTTAGGTCCATGCATAAAATCCATTCCACAGATATTTTTTTCGAAAATTTTCTCCTCATTTCTCCCAAAGAATGTTGTTTTACTTCCTGCTTCAATAAGCGAATTGTGTGCTTTTATACCTATATCATCGCTTTTTGCCTCACTTTTCTGCTAATGACGCCTTTTTCGCCTCCCTGTATTTCCACTCTAGAACTCCTATGTATATAAGGAAAGGACATGTTTACAAACAAGTACCTCCGTCAACCAGTCTACCTACTACATTTTTGTCTTAGCGATAATTTCAGGAATCGTCATGACGACGTAGACCAATCATATCATAGACCTGTTAAACGTAAACCAATCAGATAGCTCGAACTCATGTCTACTGTAAGAGTCATAAAGACGGACAGGTATTTCTTGCTTTCCCGCAGTACTTTATCCACCGCGCCCTGAGGCTAACGTGCTGACACAAAAATGGCGGCTGTCGTTAGGCGGATTTTCTTAAGCGTTTGTACAATCAAACTTACTTATTTAATACTTACTTTCACTTATTTAATCTCATAACAATAAGGCAAAGAAAACTTTTAGAAATTATTGGTATTCAAATTCAAGAGACCATACAAACGCTAAAACAAATTAGCCTACGATAGTCGTTATTTTTTTGTCAGCGCGCAGGCCTAGTATTTAGGGGCGGTGAATTTATCCCACAGTGACGCCAGCTGCTTTTTCTTTATAGAATAAGTAACCTTACCCCGCTCTGTGGCATAACAATTAAAAATTAAGAGAGTGGCTTGAGTGTCATTTTCAAATATATTGAACAATTAGGATTATCAATAACTAGCAGTAAACCCTTTCTTCGAACGGAAAGAATGAAAAAAGAAAAAAAAAACTCATATATCCTAAACATAGAAAGACTCAAGACTTCCATCGGTGAATATGACAAAAGTATATCGGCAATTTCATCCATACAAATGAAACATATTACAGTGATTGTTTAAAGTAGATGCACTTTTCACTTTTATTTTCTAAATTATCCCAAATTAGAGTTACAAATCTAAATTATAATCAGATTAAAGTTCCAAATCACAAAGGTGAATTGTTTTAATTGCCACGGAAACCAAGTAGTGAAAATTAAAGTGGCTAAATAGCAAAAATCCGTCATTGAAACTGAGTCATTTTTCAAAGAAAACGGGCATTTTCATAAATGAAACATTTGAAACATTTTAATTACGACTGCGCGAAAATGAGTCCTTTTCCCTTAAGTCTCAGAATTCTTACTGCGTATATATGGTTCGGAATTTTTTAATTTCCAAAATTTAGAAATAAATTGATTATTTAAAACTTCTGAATTAATTAAAATAGTAATTGATGATTAAAAATATCTATCTATCACGTACAGCCCGATTGCGAAAGGTTAATCCGTTTGCACTCAAGTACACTTTAAAGTGTCAAAAATTCGATTTTTTTTTTATCAGCTTATGATTCTTTAGGAACAATTAAAAAAAAAAAAAAAAACCATGCAAAAAATCCACTTTAGAAGAAGAGTTATGTCTAAAACAGTCTGAGCTCTTTTTATATGATCAAGGAGTAATTTGATATTACAAGTCAATTTTCTCAAAACGGCGATTTTGGTCATTGCGCGTACGATTTCTGAAAAATGGTTGGTTAGAATTTCATAAAATTTTGATTGAATGTATCAACCATACAGATACAAAATGACCTACTATTATAGTAGGATTCTAAAGTAACAAGTTTAGAATTCATAACTACTTTTGCATTAAAAAAACTCGATATTTCGAATTTCTCTAAAAAAAAAAAAAAAAAAAAAAAAAAAAAAAAATCTCAAGAGATCTACACATTTTTTTTTTTTTTTTTTAAATCGTAGGTCATTTTGACAACACATATGTATCCCAAAGAATCATCGCTGTTCTTCGGGATTACAGGGGATTTAGATTAGTAATAAAATTGTACTCATTAAAATTTTTTTGGCTGGTTTTAGCAATTCAAATGTGAAAAATTATGCTCGCAACACATGCAAGAATAATTCTTTCGTAAAAAGTGTATTATATTTTAGAATAAATTAAATATGAGTATTATTAATATATATGTAGATATATGAAAATATGAGTATATTAGAAGATAATATAGAAATATGACTATGAGTATATTACGGCTACATCGAATCGTAGATAATAGGTTGAATAAAATAACAGATTTACACTTACATTTTGCTGGGATACGATATGCAGGATAGATTAGAATTCTCGAGTTGCTGCGGAATTCTGCAAGTGCCGGAAGACCGAACGGCACGATGTCCGTGATCATCAATATCTAAGACGACGTTGTCTAAAAAAAAAAAAAAAAAAAAAAAAAAGGAGGGGGATGACAAAACAGTTTTAAATTATCAATTGGAAGTAAATTGTTTATTATAAATAAAGATAGGCAGAACGAATTAAAAACAAAACAAAAACGCAACCATAATAATTGTGGTAAGGCTGTGCAACATGCACAAGGGAGGTGTTTTTGGGTGTTTTATCATTTCCGTCTCTCATTTTTCAACATAGTTGAAAAGTGTCCAGGAATTTGGTTTGTCTGTCCGTCTCTCTCTCTGTACGTGCTGTAACAAACGTGAATATACCCGGATTGACATGTAATTGTAGTTTACCGCGGGACGTTTGGTATCAGAAATGAAGTGTGTAGCATTCATAGATCGTTTACAGTGGCACCCAAAAGAATTCCATTACTTTATGGTCTGTGGAAAAAAAAATCATCTATAGTGCATTTTAATGATGTTACACTATTTCAAACATATTGAAATTGATATACATCACTGAGGTGCACTACAAGACGTTTATTGTAAAATATGCTGTGCATACTATGTATTCATTACCTTCATTTACAGGTCACACAGAAGAATTCGGTCACTGTACTGTTATAAGCAACAACCAGAGGACCCGTGCGGAGATTTCGCACTGCAGTCTAATATTTTATTTAGCAATATCTAATATTTTTTAGACGCAGGTTTAAACTTAAAAAAAAAAAAGGACTAAAATATATCTGCAAACACGGCATTCAAGCCAGACTACCATCTCATTTATTCCATCAGAGTTACAGTAAAAACTGTCCAAAGATAGCAACCGCAATATATATATATATATACATTTATAATTATATCTTTGAATTTCAAAAAACATTAATCAAGTTCTTGTAACATTCTAACTAAATCTCCAAAGAGATAATTAGTAATAAAGTGTTGACAGAATTATATATATATATATATCGTATTTTAACTGCATTAGGCGGGTAACATCATCTGTCTCAGGGAAAAAAAAAAAAAAAAACGGGACAAAGAAAAATAAATTGAGCTTAAATTAAATTTTACTTTTTTATCGAAAATATAAAATAACCCGTGCAGCAACTATGTCCCACTTTATCTTTATTGAACATTTTTTTTTTTATCGTTCTGCACTTTTTTTTATTTGCTTAGAAAAAGGGATGTTGACAACAGAAATAATATATATGATTGATGGAAGTGCGTTATCAACTGTGATATGCATTTTTAAATTTAACTAATTTTTGCATATTACTTGGGTATGTATAAATTTCCTAGATAATACACAGGGCTACACTAAAGTTGTCGAGCACATTTCCGCTTATTAACGAAAATTGCTGAAGGGGAAGTTTCTACTGCGTTATGCGTTTCTTAACTTAATTAAATTTTAAAGCATTTATACACATCTATTGATCGTATACAGAACTGCACAAAATAATTTGGATATTTTTCCGACCATCGATGGTACAGTAGAACTCCAATTATCCGAGTCAATTGGGACCTGACCTTATTCGGATAATCAAAAATTCGGATAATTGGATTTTTTTCAAAAAAAGGGGGTATATTTTAATTAATTACTGTATGTATGTTGAAAATGGGTGAAAAAAATTATTTTTAAAGAAAAAGAGCTTTTAATTAATTAAATGAAAAGGCAACACTATTACATGTTGAGCGTATTTACAAGTGCTGTACATTAGTCCAGTATGTACGTACCGTACTGTAAATGAAAGTCATTACTTGCTGAACATCTCGATCAAAGTAAGCTGTTTGACAATCTTCATCTGTTTTCGGGGAGCCAAGTCGCGCATCCGCTTGACAGTCAGAAGTTGCATGTGGTGACACTCGGGCTGACGCTCCATCTACTTCAACGCAGTTTCAAGGCCGGCAAATGCTTCACTAGCTGATGGTCCCGTGTATGCTTCAACGTCGACATTAAGGTCATCTTCTTCCTCGACACTTTCTTCTCTCACACTTCCAATTAGTTCATCATCATTTAGAATTTAAAACCCAGGGTCTTCGCGGCGGGAAAGACTGTAGCGCGTAGACAGAATCATTATTTTGGGAATCGCAGTACGTTTCCGTCTTCATTTGTTTTTTCTGAAATTCTGAAAGGGATTCGGATAATCAGCGATTCGGATAGTTTTAGTTCTACTGTTGCTAAAATTGGGTTTTCAAAGGTTTTAGGCATTTTCCAAATTGTTTACGTAGACATCGTGCTTCACCTTATTAACCAGTGCAGTTTTGTTACCGCATTCTGAATGCGTTGGAAAGTGTTCCATAATCTATGCTTGGCGCAAGATGTTTTTTTCTTGTTTTGGTTAGTAGAGCGAAAGATTGATATCGGAATTTACTTCTACTTGCTTATTGTAGATGGAAACGGTATGCCGATAATGAGCCACACATTGTCGGATTATATTAGACTAGATTTCTGATATTTTTCACGTGTGAAATATTTTTTCCCTATTGTGATGAGCAGGGCTTGACAAATGCGGTCGCCAGGTCGCCACTGGCGACTAAGTTTTTCTATCTGGTGACTAAGTTATTTAATCCGGCGCTTTTATTTATTTATTTTTATTATTTATTGCCGAAACGTCAGTGAAGGCTTACTGTGGAGACCCGAAAAGTTTTTGGTTTCTGTCTGTCTGTCTGTCTGTTTGTCTGTCTGTTTGTCTGTCTGTCTGTCTGTCTGTTCCGCGATAACTGCCGCAAAAATGATCCGATTAGTTTGATTTCTGGTTGATATGTTGGTGAGATACCCGGAATTAGCTGTATAGTTTTTAGTTACGTTTGGTTCATTCGTTCGGAAAATATAAAACATTTCTTTTTAGGTCATAATGCTTTCCTATGGGAATTCAGACGATTTTGAAAATTTTCATCCATTGAAATAAAATGGCGCATTTGATTAATGTATTTAATGAGGTAAGTTATGAAGGCTAAAATTTATCAAGTCAGATCTTAAATTATTCAAATTAATTTGAAAATTTGTTAATACATTCGTCAGATTTTTAAAATTAGGTGTACAATGTTTGGTGCAATTTTATACATCTGTTCTAATAATATAATACATTTTATTCTATCATTTTTTACAAAATTATTTTCTCATTTTTTTACAAAAATTTCCGATGCAGTTTTTTTCTCTGTTTCATTAAATGGTTACTAAGCAACTATATTTCAAAGAATATCAACAAAGGAAAATTCAAGTGAATCGCATTATTTTTACGCGAAGTTTTATAATAAATTGCCAATTTTCGGGTTTTGAGTTTTTAATATGCTTTTTTTTTAATGAAATAGATGAGAATTTATTTTAAGTACTAAAAAATGATTACCAAATCGGTTTTCCAAATGAAAATAATAAAAACGTTGAATGCGTAAATTGAATATGGGTCAAATAAGATGAATTTAAATTTGTATAAGTATACTTTATACACGAAATCTTATTCAACTTCAGCAATATATGATGTTTAGTAGTTGAAATATAACTATTATTTTAAGGATAGGATAAAATCTCTTGTACAAAGAGATGGTTATTCTAATGAAATGAAAATTGCAAATACATTTGAGATACTTTGACGATACTTTGAGATACGATATTTGAGATAGTAAATACATACTCAAGAAATGAAATAGCGCAATTACTGGAAATTGAGAATAGAATATTAAAGCGACAACGGAGGGTTCAGGGGGGCGGAGCCCCCCTAAAATAATGTATTGTTATTCTGAAAAAATACAGTAACAAGTAGTTTATCCTATCATTGCATAACATTGTGTTTAAGGGGATACTTCTAAAATTTCTGAAACTTTCGATAAATTTATATTCTTATAAATGTATAAATAACTTTAAAAGATTGAATTTTAGTGTGTCAAATATTATGCAGATAATGTTAAAAATTAGTAAGATTAATGAACAATGATTTTTTGAGCTGACGTTGAGGCCTCTGATCTGTAGATTTACTAGTTTATTTATTTGTACAACAACTATGACCTCAGAAATGAGCACAAACAGCATTTTTCTCTCATTTCTCCATAAGATGTCTCATTATAGATGTTGGAAAGTTATGAAATAAACTTGGCAATTACCTTCAAGCAAAAAATATTTTTTACTTTTGATTTTAATTAGCAAAAATAAGTTCTTCAAATGAAAATTTTAAAATAATAAAATCAGAATTGGCAAAAAATTGTTTTCCTGCTTCACTATTTCATCGATCTCCCTCTCATCAAATATAGATTTTGTAGCACTGATCCGGACATTTGAAATATTCGGCAATCAGCATTTCCCGACCACGCCGGTTAATCTGGAGGCACGGCAGTGCCTCCGCCAAGTCGACAGAGGACAGCCGTAAGCATACTTTTCTGGAAGCAACTCAGGGCACTTTTGACCCCCCCATATCTCCGCGCTGGAGTATCCCAAAAATTTTAAACTTCAATTATAGAGAGTATTTGGCCCACAGGACCAAAATTTAAAATTACAACTTTCTGTCTTTTCTAGTTCAGGCGATATATGAACTCAAACATTCGATTTTTTGTCACTTCTTACTCACTCGTTCACGCGTCATCAAAAAGATTGGGTAGATCCCGTAGCCCCAGAAACTTGACATTTGGAAAAAAGGTAGTGTTTAGGATACAAAGAAAGGAAAAATTATAAAATCCAGAAAATTCGAAAAAAAAACATTCGAAAATTCAACAAATTCCATCAAAATTGAAAATTGAAAATAATACGATCTTGTAGTCTTGGAAACTTAAGATTTAGTGTGAAGGTAGTGTTTAACATCCAGAAAAAGAAAACATCAAAAACACCAAAAAAATGGAAAGCAAAATTGAAAAAATCGAAGAAATTGAAAAAAACCGAAAATTTGAAGACAATCCGATTTTGTTGCGCTAGAAAATTCAAATTAGGAATAAAGGTAGTATTTAGGATACAGAAAAAGGAAAATTAAAAAAATCCAGAAAATTCGAAAAAAAAATAAAAAAATTCGAAAAAAATTGAAAAGATGAAAATAATTTGATACGATAACGCTCGTATTTATAAATTAATTTGGATGAAACTAATTGTGTGTATTAAGCTCACCAATGCCTCGACCGAGTTCGTTGGCCAGCTTGGTCCGCCATCTTGTTTCAAGATGGCGGCCACGGAAAATTTTAAAACTAAAATAAATATATAAAAAAGTTAAAAAATCAAGTTTATTTTTTAATTAGGTGTTAGGACTTGATACAAGGATTCCAGAGCATTTTTTGTTTTACCTCTATCTTAAAAATTGGCTGAGATAGAGCAGTTTGAAATTCTAGGGTGGCTGACATTTTGAAACAAAACAGCACATTCCAAAAACCAACGATAAATTTATGGTCAATAATGGTCAAGCAGGTGCAATCCCGAATGAATACTCCGTGTTATTATAACTGTAACTTTGACTTCGAAATTTTGATACGTTGCATTTTCTATTTGTTGATATTTTTGAACTATGATTTACGCTAAGTGAAATGTTGTTGTTGAAGAGGGATTTTCCATGTAAATCCAAAACGTCCAATTTTAATATGTTTTTAATGTTTTATGAAAGTGTATTGTAATGTCTGTAATTTTAATGATTTTAATATAAATTTATAAGTTTTAGTGAACGCGATTTCTCGCAAATTATTTTCTTTCATTGTTGTAATCATTTTCCCAATCATACGCATAAAACTATATATTCATATCCATTAGCGCCAAATTCTCGCCAAACTTGGCGACAATTGGCGAAATCTCGCCAAATTTGGCGACAAAAATAAGTCTTCATAAATGAAGCCAACTTGGCTATAGCTCAATAATTTGGCGAATTTCTTATTCAAATTCAGTGTAAACGAATCTTTTGTAAACGGTTTCTTTGCATTTTAACTTGCTGTTTTCGAGTAACATTAGCTAAAATTTTAAAACGAAGATATAGGAAAGCTACCTTTTCCTGCCGGTACAGGCCGGAGGACTTTTTTATGAGTTGTCGGATGCAATCTATGTTTTGCATTAAATAAAGTAAAACATTGAAAAACAAATCCCACAGGATGGGGATAGTTTGTTTTAGATCTGGAGGCACGGCAGTGCCTCCGCCAAGTCGAGAGAGGACAGCCGTAAGCATACTTTTCTGGAAGCAACTCAGGGCACTTTTGACCCCCTCATATCTCCGCGCTGGAGTATCCCAAAAATTTGAAACTTCGTTTTTCTAGAGTATTTGGCACACAGGACCAAAATTTAAAATTAAAACTTTCTATCTTTTCTAGTTCAGACGATATATGAACTCAAACATTCGATTTTTTGTCACTCACTCACTCACTCGTTCACGCGTCATCAAAAAGATTAGGTAGATCCCGTAGCCCTAGAAACTTGACATTTGGAAAAAAGGATACAAAGAAAGGAAAAATTATAAAATCCGGAAAATTCGACAAAAAAAACATTCGAAAATTCAACAAATTCCATCAAAATTGAAAATTGAAAATAATACGATCTTGTAGTCTTAGGAACTTAAGATTCGGTGTGAAGGTAGTGTTTATCATTCAGAAAAAGAAAACATCAAAAACACAAAAAAAATCGAAAGCAAAATTGAAAAAATCGAAAATCGAAAAATTTCAAATAATCCGATTTTGTTGCGCTAGAAACTTGGAATTCGGAATAAAGGTAGTATTTAGGATGCAAAATAAGGAAAAATTAAAAATTTCGGAAAATTCGAAAAAAAAAATTCAAAAATTCGAAAAATTCGAAAAAAATTGAAAAAATTAAAATAATTTGATCTTTTAGCCTTAGAAACTTAAAATTCGCAGTAAAGATAGTGTTTAGGATTCAGAATAAGTTAAAATAAAAAACCAAATAAAATTCGAAAATAAAACAAAAAAATCGAAAAAATCGGAAAAATCGAAAAATAAGGAAAATTTGAAAATAATTCGATTTCATAGCGCTAGAAACTTGAAATTTGGAATAAAGGTAATATTTAAGATACTAAATTAAAAATTCAAAAATATGGATAATTCAAAAATACCCATAAATTAGTGCAGACGATATATGACTCAAAGTTTCGATTTTTTGTCACTCACACACTCACTCACTTTCGCGTCATCAAAAAGATTGGGTATATCCCACAGCCACAGAAACTGAAAATTTGGAATAAAGCTAGCATTTCGGATACAAAGAAAGGAAAAAATATAAAATCCGGAAAATTAAAAAAAAAAAAAAACATTCTAAAATTAAAAAAAATCGAACAAAATTGAAATTTGAAAATAACACGATCTTGCAGTCTTAAAAACTTAAAATTTGGTGTGAAGGTAGTGTTTAGAATTCAGAAAAAGAAAACATCAAAAACACACAAAAAAAATTGAAAATAAAATCGAAAAATCGAAAAAAATCGAAAAATTTCAAATAATCCAATTTTGTTGCGCTAGAAACTTGGAATTCGGAATAAAGGTAGTATTTAGGATGCAAAATAAGGAAAAATTAAAAAATCTAAAAAACTCGAAAAAAATCAAAAAAACGAAAAATTCGAAAAAATTTGAAATTTGTTTAAATAATTTGATCTTTTGGCCTTAGAAACTTAAAATTCGCGGTAAAGATAGTGTTTAGTTTTCAGAATAAGTTAAAATAAAAACGCAATAAAATTCGAAAATAAAATAAAAAAATCGAAAGAAATCGAAAAATAAGGAAATTTTGAAAATAATTTGATTTCATAGCGCTAGAAACTTGAAATTTGGAATAAAGGTAATATTTAAGATACTAAATAAGGAAACATTAAAAAATATGGATAATTAAAAAAAAAAAATCGAAAATTTAAAAAAACAAAATAAAAAGAAAGAAAGAAAAAGAGAGAAATTGAAAATAATACGATCTCGTAGTCTTAGAAACTGAATATTTGGTGTAAAGGTAGTGTTTAGGATTCAGAAAAAGAAAAATTAAAAACACAACAAAAATTGAAAATAAAATAAAAAAAACGAAAAAAAAAAACGAAAATTTGAAAATAATTCGATTTTGTAAAGCTAGAAACTTAATATTTGGAATAAAGTTAGTATTTAGGATACAAAAAAAGAAATAAATAAAAAATCTGTAAAATTCGAAAAAAAATTCGAAAATTTGAAAATTGAAAAAAATTTGATTTTGTAGCTTTAGAACTTAAAATTCGGCGTAAACTTATTGTTTAAGATACAGAAAAAGGAAAAAATTAAAACACAATAAATTCGAAAATAGAATAAAAAACTCGAAAAAGATCGGAAATTTTAAAATAATTCGATTTTGTAGCTCTAGAAACTTAAAATTTGTAATAAAGGATACAAAATAAGAAAAAATTATAAAATCCAGAAAATTATAAAAAAAAAATTGCGAAAAAATCAAAAAAAATATTTTTATCTTGTAGTCTTAGAAACTTAAAACTTGGTGTAAAGGTAGTATTTACTATTCAATAAAAGGAACAATTAAAAAATTCGAAAATAAAATCGAAAAATCGAAATATGTTTAAGAAATCGAAAATTCGAAAACAATTTGATTTTGTACTGCTAGAAACATTAGTTATAAGATAAGTGTCCTATTAGCTAGTACAACGCCCCTAATTGTTTTATGTTATTTCCCCCGGATTATGGTTTTCTTTTCTTTCGTTTACGAATTTCGTTATAGAAAAGTTCCGCTATAGACTGGCTACGATATAGGCGATTTCTTTATAGACAAGTTTGTTTTCTTTCACATGTTGTACTCTATTTACTTCACATATGAAATATGGATTGTTAAATGATGTTAGCCCCACAAAAATTTTCACAGCTCCCCCTACCCTCCCGACATTACTGGCTGGTTATGGCTTGATAGTCCTTTCTAAATAAAATCAGGGTGACTCTAAGATTCACTTGATTTATCTCTAAATTGAACCTAAATGATCCTAAGAAGACGGATCAAATAATTACTATATTGGCTTGACAATCAGGTAACTTAGAATTAAAATCGAAAAATCAATAAATTCATAAAAAGTCGAAAATTTGAAAATAATTCGATTTTGTAGTCCTAGAAGATTGACATTTGGCAGAAAGGCAGGGTTTTGTACACAAAGTAAGGAAAAATTAAAAAATCCGTAAATAATAAAAAAAAGTCTAAAAAAAAAACGAAAAAAAACCATCGAAAAAAGGAATATAGTTTGATTTATTGGAAATTTCCGGAAATTTTAATTTTGGCTTTCTTTTTATACTAAAAAGTTCTTTTATGTTAAATATCAAGTATCTAGGGCTGCGAGTTATATCTCAGATGCATAGCGCCTATCCTGGAAGCAATTGAGAGTACTTTTGACACTCCCCCTCCCATAATTTAGTGCTTGCCTAGGAACCTGAAATCTCTTTTTATCTACAGTACTTTGCAAACGAAACTAAAGCTTTAGTTTTTTGATACCTGTAAATAATAGGGACAGAGTGTGGGCTTAGCGAAAATCAGTGGATGATCTCCAAAAAGAACCCAAAATCAAGAAAAGGAGGGTTACTTACAAAAAGAAGTGAAATCTCATCAAAAAGTCACCTGTAAAAAATGCAGCCAAGTCTCGTAACTCATTTACCGTAAAAAGTACTGAGATCCTATAAAGCCAAGTTTAACTATCTTATTAACTCTGAAATTTTCATTCACAAAATCACTCCTAGTCTCTACATCTTTAGTTAA
This sequence comes from Maratus michaelseni, assembly GCA_963931845.1. Lineage (NCBI taxonomy): Eukaryota > Metazoa > Arthropoda > Arachnida > Araneae > Salticidae > Maratus > Maratus michaelseni. The sequence continues at coordinate 123,105,470 of OZ007598.1, forward strand.
TTATTATTTTGTGACTTGGCAATTACGCAGCACAGGGAAGTTATTACACCTTACTATGTTATGGGATGGGATGGGATAATTTAACTAAAGCAAATTATATACGCACAGGGAAGTTATTACACCTTCATATGTTATAGTATTATTTGATTAAGACTAACTATATACATCACATTCTCGTGCTGCGTAATTGCCAAGTCACAAAATAATAATTAACTAAAGATGTAGAGAGTAGGAGTGATTTTGTGAATGAAAATTTCAGAGTTAATAAGATAGTTAAACTTGGCTTTATACGATCTCAGTACTTTTTACGGTAAATGAGTTACGAGACTTGGCTGCATTTTTTACAGGTGACTTTTTGATGAGATTTAGCTCTTACAGTATATATATATATATATATATATTATTTTTCAGAGATATAATATATTTGATAAGTTTAATTAGAAAACTTAGTTTATATTATCTTTTTAAATTATGTATATTCTAAACTATGTAACTAATAATTCTAAACTATACTTGTTATTAATTTTCCTCAATTAAATTCGTAATAAATTTTTGTGGGTTTTCAAAATCAATGACAAAGGAGGTGGGGGAGGAGGGGGGGGGGGGGCTGTAAATATTTTTTACTGACAACTAGAATTTTCTGCTGGTTACCAGATTTTATCAAATTTGTAAAGCCCTGGTGATGAGTGTCTATATTACCAAACAGAACACCTCAAAATTGACAAATCTGTATTAATTCTTATTTTTGTCTCAAAAATCTAGAAGTCCGATTTTTTAAAATTCGAAATAAAACATTATTTAAAGCAACCGGGCTTTAAAGAATTTTGTGAAGACCCTGTTCATCTTTTTTCGCGAATCTAGCTCTGCATTATATGCCATCTGTTTTTGTCATCCTTATTATTCAAATTATTTAGTTAAAAATAATTTCAAATATTGTCTTTTCCTTCTTTTGTTTTTTAAGCGTGTTCTTAAAATACGTAGCACCTATAATCATCGCATGGTCCGTCCGTCAGTCCGTCTGTCCCCATATAACAGCGCAAAAACTACCCAACCGAATGGTTTGAAATTTAATATATATAATCGTTGCAGAATTTTATCGACTTATTTCAAATTTTATGAAATTCGAATCGAAACTAAAAAAAGATATTAATAGAAATATTTATTAAATAATCTGATTTTTTTAAAAATCGGTACTTCCTTGTTATAGTAGCTTCCGAGGATTAATCGTCAAGCGACGGAGACGTATCGCCAAGTTAAATGACATGTATGAGGTAAGAGTCATATATAACGTACATGACATTTTGTAACCTCTATGACCAAGTTATAGTCACATTCTTCCTTCTATTAAATCCTAAATAATACGTGATTAATTCAATGATATCCCATGATATGTAATGATTCTAGGTTGGCATGGTGATTACATACTATTTAAAATGGAATCCTATTATTTCCGTATTACTGAATTTAAAAACCGAATTTTTATACTAAAATTGTTTAATCATAGCAATCCTCTAAGATACCGACAGTTTTCTGGACAGATGTTACCGGAGAAATAGATATTAAATGGAAAAGTAGTCTAAATATGGATTTCAAGTTCTGAAATTTTCAAATCTAGGCTTACACTAATAGCAAGAAATGATCGACCAAATATTTCCTTACATTATCTAATTCATCTTTCTTTCCCCCCAAAAAAATATTTTAAAAAAATGCAAAGATCAATACGCAGCTCAAATTTTTATCTGTAAAAAATGTTCAAATATTTCCCTGCAGTCAAATAAATTATTATTTATTAATGTATCAGCGCTATTAGGTAGTTTTCAATACAAAAAAGTCCTTCCGGCCTGTATCGGGAGGAAAAGGTAGCTTTCCTATATCTTCGTTTTAAAATTTTAACTAATGTTACACGAAAACAGCAAGCAAAAATGCAAAGAAAACGTTTACAAAAGATTCGTTAATACTGAATTTGAATAAGAAATTCGTCAAATTATTGAGCTATAGCCAAATTGGCTTCATATATGAAGACTGATTTTAGTCGCCAAATTTGGCGATAATTCGCCAAATGTCGGCAAGTTTGGCGAGAATTTGACGCTAACGAATATGAATATATAGTTTTATGCGTATGATTGGGAAAATCATTACAACAATGAAAACTTTTGCAATGTGCTGTTTTGTTTCAAAATGTCAGCCACCCTAAAATTTCAAACTGCTCTATCTCAGCCATTTTTTAAGATAGAAGTAAAACAAAAAATGCTCTGGAATCCTTGTATCAAGGCCTAACATTTAATTAAAAAATAAATTTGAATTTTTAATTTTTTTGTATATTTATTTTAGTTTTCAATTTTTAAATGGCCGCCATCTTGAAACAAAATGGCGGACCAAGCTGGCCAACGAACTCGGTCGAGACATTGGTGAGCTTAATACACACAATTAGTTTCATCAAAATTGATTTATAAATACAAGCGTTATCGTATTATATATATATATATATATATATATATAAATCAACATTTGAACGGAGAGTGGTTTTGGGGTCTGGGGGGTCATGATCGGTGAAAATATATCGAAATTTCCCGGAACTGCTTTCCTCCGAACGGCTGCAATAGGGAGCTTTATACTTTTTTGTAATTGAAAGCTACCTAAAAGTATAAAGCTACCTATTGCAGCCGTTCGGAGGAAAGCAATTCCGGAAAATTATGGTATATTTTCACCGATCAGGACCCCCAGACCCCAAAACCACCCTCCGTTCAAATGTTGATATATATATATATATATATGATCTATGTCATACGATAACGCTCGTATTTATAAATTAATTTGGATGAAACTAATTGTTTGTATTAAGCTCACCAATGCCTCGACCGAGTTCGTTGTATTGGGTGTTTCCTTGTTACTATTTTTTTAAGAAGTTATTTTTAATGCATCTTATGACTATAATCTTACATTCTACCACTTCATAATATTTAACTTCAATCCAATTATACAAGAATTTAAATTTAACATTACACCAGGTGAGAAAGACATACCACCAACTGAATATTGTTACCATAAATTTATTACAAACACCAGGTAATAAGATTTAAGAAGGGGCACCAAAATTTAGTACAAGTTAATACATATAATACAAAATATAAGAGAAGGGAGAGAATGGCAAAATAAATTCATTTACTTTTAAATTTTACTTTTAAATAAAATCAAAGGAGGTAACAATATTCTCATATCTTTCACAACCAAAAAAAAAAGGAAAACACCCAATACTTCTAAATCTCAAAAATATAAAGTATTCATAAATGATGACGAATAACAGTGAAAATTACATTAATTTTGAATAACTGAATGGAGACAAACTCTCATATTTGAGAGGATAAAACTCAGAAAATTTGCAAGTTAAATCCAAAATGACATTATTTTATGAATACATTTATACCTTCAAAATTTAGGGACCAAATGAAATCGTATAGTTGAGCACATTACGTATTTTATAAATCATTTGAAAAGCTGTGAATCAAGATGATAGGACACATTTTTAATTACCTAAACAATAATATTTCACTTAATAGGATTCTCTTAATACTTCATAAATTTATTAACTCTCTTTAAAATGTATAAAATTTCACAATTAACTTAATTCAGAATAAACAATTTACTTTAAGTGCATCAATAAACTTTAATCTATAAAATTTACTATCATCTGTTTAGCTATTTAGTTCTATTTACATTTGGATATTTAGATTAGGTCTACACATTTCACCATATTTCATCTTAAATCCACATTAATTTAAAATTATATTTGTCATATATATATCTCTTACAGAATTAATATTTTTAAAGAAAACATGTGTGATTGAATTTCACTCCATATGAATTCTGTTATCAGTTTTAAAAAAAAAACAATGAAGGTGGACTATTTCACAGAATAAAAATATAAGGGCAACAAAGCTAAAAACAAGGAAAGGGGGTTTAATTTACTATTAATTTACAGATTTTAGACTAAAAGTGCAGAAAAGAATTACTTGTTAAATAATATTTATAAACACATCTGAATAAAACAATAACAGAATTCTAAATTCACATTACACATATTTAATTGCTGTTATTATATTCGGGCATAGTTATTATTGTAGAAATTTAACATTAACATTTAAGTTTTTATTACTTGAATAAAATATTTAACATCAATACTGCTACTTATGAGAGTCTATCTAAAATAATTAGAGAAGGAGAAATGTATAAACAATGAGAAAAGGAAACATTTTTTTTTATCATCGTTTCTTTTTAATTAATTAACACATAATATGTAGACAACATTTATCCGAACACTCTATTTGGCATTGATACTGTAATTTCTTATATTGAAATCATTTAAAATAGTTTTAAAAAACAGTTCATATACATATAGGATAAGCACAATTCAACATTATAAACATATAGAAATGAATAATTTTACTCACACTCTTGAAGACAAAGCAAATCACCTTTGCACAAATACAAAAATTTCTTGTACCAACCAATTTTCATTGTATTCTTGGTCACTCACCCAGCTGGCAGTTTAGGATACCTATTACACTCATATGGGGTAAGACTACTGCTGTTATCTATTTCCACTCATCATCCAACGATGTTATCTCCTTGAATTCTCATATTTAGCAGCAACCGCCTTTCAAAAGGGAGTACCTTCTCATAAATTTTTTAGGAGCCGAACCTTCTTATGTTATCTGCAAGACTCCGCTTTACCGATATTACCTCCGGGACTTATTTTTTTGGAGATTCGCACAGCTAAATACTGCTCCACTACCAGTCCAAACTTATCAACTCAGGGATACTTTGATAACTTGGTAATTGTCGTCTCATGTTCATCTCTATCATCTGAACATCATACAGCATCAAGACTCGCCTTAGATATTTTCATAGAAAGGAAATTGTCACTTTCAAAAAAGTGTTTTCAACTCACACTAAGCGATATGCCTCATTCTAGAATCTAATTATGAGAGATTATTCAATCTCGACTTCTTTTCAGCTAGGTGTCATATCAACTACTAAAAAACGATCCCTTCTCGGAGCTCAGGGGTAGAGTGGGAAAGCATCTTCCCGCCAAAAATGAACCCCCTCGCCCGTACCGAATTTTATTGGCTCGCACCTACATCACTAGCTGTTTTCTACTCACTGACTGACCTTCTCATATCACCTCTCTCTCCTCGAACCTATATGGGACCTACCCATTTAAAAAAAAGGGGGAACGGGGGCCTATCGCTTCTGTTACTATGCGCTAACTACATGGTAACAGAAAAATACTTGAAGGAACGGGTCACCTAATGGTCCTTTTTTGACCGAAATCCTGGGGGAAGGTTGACTGCATGTCCTACAAGGTTAAACTTTGCGGGTATTTTTCCTGGAATAAGTGGGGTTGAACAACAAGGTCACAACAATTTACACTTGGGGTTGATATTACGAAAAGGAAAAAAAAAAGGAACATTTAACTAGAATTTGGAAGAAAGAACTGCATTACTTACCATGTTATACATTTAAAAAAAAAAAGAAAGTGAAAGAAAAATTAACTGAAAATTTAGAGAAATGAAGGGTTATGTTAATATAAGTTAAAAAATTAGAATTTGCGAAATATTCTACAACAAGACTCCCCTATCCTGAATAAAAAAAAAAAATTTTGACAAAAAAAAAAATTTTTTTTTTTTTTTAACAAAAAAAAAGAAAGTATAAAGCTAACTCCCAATGGAGAACTCGATTTCCTACTCCAAGTTAGTTAACCTAGACTTGTTAAAACCAAAAAATTGGAAAAATGAAGGTAAAATGGTTTACTGCCTGCTGGAGAAACACCTACGTGGGTCCAAGATACTCGAACAAATCAAACAGCGACTCGAAGAGCTTCCAAGCATCACATAGTTGAAACCCCGCTCGTCACACTCCGGAATGTGCAATTCGAGCTGCACACAATGAACCGTCCACCTGACCACATCCCTAAAAGAAAAATGGAATTGAGTTTAAAAAGGAATTTATACATAAGTAAAAGCTGTGAGCCATATAAGTAACCATGGGGTTTATCACAACCAACTGAGCCTCTACCCTTGCCTTCAGATTTGCCTACAGTTATCTGTATTAGATGATACCTACTGAAAATTTTCACCAACTTCCCGAAACAGACCAGATATCCAGACGGTGAACTCTCATTTCACCACTACTACTTTCTACACGTGAGTATGCCACTCCACCGTAATTGCCATGTGTAACTGCAGCTAGGCCCCAAAATTGTTGCTAAAATTAAATAAATTTAAGTTTAAGGTTAATTAACATGTGAAGGACTGCCAACTGATACTTTTCACATTTTATATATACATCAAGACACAGGCTGGAGATGCAGATGTAGATATATATATACATAATACACAAATAAAATCTTTTACTCGACATATAACAGTGTGTGAGTCAAAGGTAATAAAAAAAAGTATTTAAATCAAATTCATAGAAATAGCACTAGGTTACATACAGGTAAATAGCATAACACAAAAAAAAAAAAACACAACAGAGATGCAATATTTCATTTTCAGTTTAAAATGCTTTACAAAAAAAAAAAAAAAAAAAATACATGAATGCAAGTTCATTGTATTAGCAGGGAACCCCTATTCATTTGAAAAGTTCATATTTTGATTGTTGGGGTTTTACTTGGAGTGTACAAATGCACTTACAGATCATTGTGCATACATTAGTGTATGTCTGCAACTCTGTATTCCTATGGGAACAATTACCATAGCCTAGACAACTTTAAAAAAGCAGAAACTAAAAACAACATGCAAAAAAAAATGTGAAAAACAAATTCCACTACTACCAGGTAACTCTGCCAACAAGATATAAAAAAAAAAGGGGGAAAAAAGAAAATATAAATACAATTACCCAAATTTACAGAAGAGAATAGAATATAGAAGGCATAAAAATGTACACACCGAAAGTGTATATGTACGGCTGTAAATAAGTCACACCCCACATACAGAAATGTATAAAATATCTCTGTAAGATTTGCACATATACCCAACAAATTACAACTTCCGAGAAGGTAACACAAATAAGTAAACTAAATAAGTGTTAGAATTAGCTATATACATACAATACAATTATATTTTCAAAAGGAAGTAAAAAAGGGGAAAAAAAAATTTACCCAAATCCCTTCGCTTGCATCACGTAATTTTCAAAACATCCCCCAAAAAACTCCAAACATCCCAGAAATAGCACGAATTTTGGTTAAAAATTTATAAAAATTTACAAAAAGTGGGTGCGGAGCGGTATGCATGCCAAAATATAACATAATACCCAATACCCTTCTAAAAAAGGTACATATAAAGCTCCAAAAACGCTTACTAACACTTCCGGAAAGCAATCAAAACAAACCCATTTTAAGTTGAAAAATTTTCAATTCCGAGTTTTAATTTCGATAAATTTCCTCAAAAACAGATTAAAACACATATAAATACAAATTAATTAGACTATATACAGAAAACATTGAGTGAAAAACAGATAAAGTCGTTACTCTTTATAAATGGGACGAACGCTTCTGTCCCGAAATGAATAATCGACCCGTGGAGTCGATCTAGAACGACCGAGGCGTTTCGATTTCGCGACAGGCCGTATCGAATCACCCTCAGTTGCTTTTTCGTTGCTATCGGACTGATCAACCTCTCTGCCTCTTTCAGCAACATTAGGCTCCTCTTGTGTGCTACCCGAACTTTCCCCTACCGGAGCAATCTGTGGATGTGACTCTTCCCCTCCCGGACTGACCTGTGGTTGTGGGGAAAGAGCACCAATTTCGGTTGAAACGCTGCGCGCCTCCTCCTCGTCTTCCTTAGTTACGGTTTCAGTGTTGCAATCATTCTCGTTTTCTTGCGCTAAAGGGGGCGGAACCCATGCGAAATATCGTCTATGTCTAGTAGTACGGAGGTGGGTTGGTTGCTCGCCACTCTGAATCGGTTCTGTTTCATCGATGGGCGGATTGTGAATCGAATTTCCGTTAGTCGTTTGTTGTTGTGGATTGTTTTGGTTAGTAATCTTCCTGTCTTTGAATAACGTTAGTCTATCAACATGGACAACTTGGGTATTTTTCGGGTTAGCAACTAAAGCGATCTTAAAATTTACATTATTTAATTGTTCAATAATAGTAAAAGGACCGTTATTTAATTTACTTAGCTTTTTAGTCTGTCCTGGCTCAATTCTAGGTGTGTAAAGCCACACTAGATCACCTACTTTTAGATTTTTACACACTGCTGTTTTTTCTCTGTATTTCTCCTGAGTTTCAGCTGCTTTAACTAGATTGTTATGGACTTCTGCATATACTTTTTGGAGAGCAGGAATTACAAGTTCACAGAAAGACGGTGCATCGTTGTAATTAAGTTTAGGTGGTTGTGAAAATACATGATAGGGAAGATTTAAGTTTCTACCATACATGACAGCTGCCGGTGTTAACTTTGTTGATGAATGTACAGCAGTCCGCATTGCTAACAGAGCAAATTTAAGTTTAGAGTCCCAGTCTGTTTGATTTTGATTTACAATATGAGAAAGTGCATTCTTTAACGTTCTATTTTGGCGTTCCACCTGAGCATTTCCGGGTGCATGATAAAAAGATGTTCTGATATGTTTTATGCCAAACATACTGTATACATGCTCAATCGCATCCGATATTAGGTTTTTTCCATTATCTGTCGTTATATAACACGGTGCTCCATATCGGGATATGAAATCTGCCAACGTGTCCGCTATTACATCAGAAGTAATTGAACTGACAGCATACGCCTCTGGCCATTTGGTAAAAGAGTCTATGTATGTGACTATATATTTATTTCCTGAAAATGTTTGTGGCAAGACGCCTATGATATCTAAGTGTACTTTATTTAGAGGAAATTCAGGGGTGGGCATACGCTGAAGGGGGGCAAGCTGATTTGCCTTATGGGCTCTTTTCTCTTGACAACTAACACAAGATTCTACCAGGTGTTTGACATCTGCCGACATCCCTGGCCAGTAAAAGTGCTCTCGGATGCGGTCAATTGTTTTCTGGAAACCTTGATGACAAGCAGCTAGAGAGTCGTGTGTTAGAGTGAACACTTGCAAAACCAGTTCCTTAGGAACCACTAACTTGATGGGGTTGTTTAAAATCAAAGATTCTCTAGTATCCTCACATACCAAGATATCGTCTCTAAAAAAGAATTTCATATACCTAGGTGAGATTTCCAATTTCTGCTCCAATTTTTTTACAATTTCACAGCATTTCGTGTCCGATTTTTGGAACTCGCAAATTTTTCCCATAAGGTTTGAGTATGGTTCAAAAGATGTTTCTTTAGCTACCTGAATACTAAAATTGCAGCTAACTGCACTTGTAGGCTTCTCTACATTAGCAAAACGCGATAGGAAGTCTGCCACACTGTTACATTTTCCCTTGACATAGTTTATTGTAAAGTTATAGTCTGATAAAGTGCATATCCACTTGGCCATGCGTGACGTGGGATCCTGAATCTTCAACATAAAGGTGAGTGGAGCATGATCTGTATAAATGGAAAAATGTGTACTGGCTATATAACACTTAAAATGTGCAGTGGCCCAGACAAGGGCTAAAAGTTCTCTTTCGGTGGCAGAGTATCTTGTCTCTGCATCTTTCAGTCTCCTGCTAGCAAAGGCGACAGGGTGTATCATTTTGTTATTATCCAATTGTGATAACACTGCCCCTAAAGATTCACTACTTGCATCAGAATATATAATGAATTCTTTGTCAAAATCAGGTAAAGCTAAACAGGGTTTTGAGATAAGAGCTTTCTTAAGATCATCAAATTCCCGCTGGGCTGCCTCGTTCCAGACAAAACGCCCTGTTTCTTTAGTGAGGTCTATTAAATTAATTGCTCTTTTAGTAAAATCTGGGATAAAGCGTCTGTAAAAAGACAATGTGCCGATGAAAGATCTGACACCTTTACGATTTGTAGGAGGTTGTAACTTTTCTATAATTTCAATATTTTTATTAATGGGGGACACTTGACCACCATGAATCTCAAAACCAAGATACTGAATTTTGTCTGTCAGGAAATTACATTTGCTGGGTTTAAGTTTTAAGTTATGTTGGCGAAGCCTTTCGAATACTAAGTTAAGTTTGGTAAAATGAGACTCAATGTCTTTAGAAGATACTACAATGTCATCAATATACACTAATATACCCAAATTTCCGAGATCCCCAAAAATGGCATTCATTAGTCTCTGAAAGCTATTTCCTGAATTAGCCAATCCAAAACAGTTGCGCGACCACTCAAATAATCCTTTATGCGTAATAATAGCAGTTTTATGCATGTCTTCAGGTCTAATGACTTGTTGAAAAAAACCACTAGTAAGGTCGAGAGTTGAAAAATAATTGGCACCTGAAAGGGAGTCTACAGAGTCTGTGATATTAGGAATGGGGTATGCATCTTTTACCAAGTTTTTATTTAGCTTCCTAAAATCAACAGCTAATCTGTATGTACCATCTGTTTTTTGTACGAGAATGACTGGAGAAGAAAATTCTGACATTGAAGGTGACAAAATATTAGCTTCTAATAAAATGTTTAATTGGTCCTCCATTTCCTGGCGCAGTTTATAAGGGACTCTATATGCTTTGCAACGAACTGGTTTATCAGAGGTTAGATTTATGGTATGGGGAATAGTGTCACAGCCAGGTAAATCTAGTACAGAGGCTGCGAACACATCTTTGTTCTTATCCAGGAAATCTTGCATTTGTGCTTTTAAAGGGGTGTCTAAGTGGTCTAAATTAATTTCAGAGCTCCATTTTAAATCTGCATGGTCGAAATCTGCAATTGGGGGGTCAACATTTACATTACAATTTAAATTACATATCTCTGGGGTTAAATTTAAGTTGTCTTTACATTTAAGAATTTTGGCAACATATGTTCCTTTATTTAAATTAATAGAATTATCTGAGAAATTGGCAAAAGATAAAAATAAACCATGCTCTTGTGTGCAAATGGTTCTAGAAATAAGGAGGCCTTGATGCATACTTCTAGCAAGGGGTTCTAACATTATAGGGTCATTAACATTTACATTTAATTCTTTATTACACTTAACATTAGCTAAAATTTTAGTTTGGGGGGGAATTGTAAGTTTGTCACATAATGCGGCAATGCCTATGATAGTCTTGTCATTACTCTCATTGCTACTCATTCTATTTTCACTCTCATTATTTTGTGTGTTCCCATTTAATTGTTCCTCCATATCATAAAAAACAGTCTCATCAGATTTGCTAGCATTATCCGCATGTTGTGCAATATGGTTTACTTGTTGAGCCTCAGTAGTCTGTGGTATACTGTAGTTATTTGTGGTACCCTCTACTTTTTCACTTTGTAAGACACTATTACTTTCACTTGACACCTTATTCTGCCCACCATTCTCGAATTCTCCACTAATACTACTTATGGTACCCTGAACTGTCTTTACATTACTACTACAGTCTACCTTCTGCTCCCTTTCACCTTTGTTGACATATTTGCACTGGGAATTTTCAGGGTCATAATTATCACAATTACACATTTTTGAATCATTATTATACATATATTTACAATTATATTTACAATTATTTACTATAACCCCTACATTATTTACAGAATCCTGACACTGTTCAGTATTTTCCTCGACGTTTTCCACACTCTCAGTAGACTCACTAAGATTATGGCAACCCTTGTTTGTCTCTAATTTGGAATGACTTTGCATATCAATTTTTTGTTTACATTGGGTTTGTTCAGGGCTTCTAAGAGTGATAGCATTGTCTGAACAATCAATGAGAACTCGATACTTTTTTAAAAAAGGCATTCCCAAAATAGCAGAAAATTCCTCCGCCAGCTGACCTGGTACAACAAAAAACTGTGCCTTGCACAGCGTATCATTAATTTTAAATGTTGCGAGTACACTTTGATTGAGATGAACTTTTTGACCAGTTACTGTCACAATCGGTGTGCAACACTCTTCTATAGGGCTACCTGTGAACAAATTGAGCATAGTGCTACTCAACAAATTGATAGCCGATCCCGAGTCACATAACGCAGTAATATTTTTATTACTTACAGTAATTTTAGTAACTGGGAGACTATATAAATGGGGTGAAAACACACTATATACAGGGGGTGAGTCGTTTGGCTTTTGGGGGATCAATTCGACCATTAAAGATCCGGCCTCTAACCGTTTAAAGGCCTCGCAGGAGTACCTTGGGCATTAGCATCATTACTCGGTTGGTTTCCATTACTGTTTTCATGTCTGTCCCTATTATTATCTCCTCTATTTATGTAGTCAACACTATCTCTATAACTGTAGTCGTTTCTACCCCTATAATTATATTCATTTCTATTTCTATTTCCCCTATAGTTACCATTCCCTGCTTGGTTTGAATTTCCTCTATAATTACTGTTATAGTTTCCACGGCCCCTATAGTTATTATGCCTGCTCCTACCCAAGTTATACTGGTACCTCGCCTGTGGGCAATCTCGTGCATAATGTCCACTTTCTGAGCACAAATGACACTGAAAATTTCTGAATTGTGCTCTTTCCTGGCTCTGGACCTCACTCTGCCTTTCCTGAATTCGAACTAAACTGTCAATTTTTGCTGACAGCAAATCTACCTGGTCTTTCAAATTGCTGATGTCCTGCTGTGATTGTTTATACTCATTTTGGGGATACATAGCTGCACAGGCTAAATTTTGTGGAACAGATTCAGGTATAAATGGAGCACTAATTTCATTTTGGAGGTTATAGAATGGATTTATACTCCTGCACGCTTTTTCTTCAAGCAATGCAACAGTGAGGATTTCTTCAGGCGTTTGTGGGTTTTTTGTAATGACCCCTTTTCTTATTTCTGGGGACAGATTTCCCAAAAGCATTGAGTGAAAGATAGCGTTTCTACTTTTGTTAACTACCTCCCCTTCTAATCCATCAATAACTAGGGCTTTAAGCGACATGTCGTAGGCTCTGTCATAGAAGTCCTGCACCGACATTTGAGGGGTTTGCTTGAAACTAAAAAAATTTGAAAGGGCTACATCTGGAGAAACATGACTGGTGTATCTTTCCCTGAAAATTTTAACAATTTCATCTACCTTTTTATCTTTATGAAACTTAAATAACCTTGCCGCTCCCCCGGTAACTCTGCTAAACCAAGCGAATTTTTTCTCATCCTCCCCCCATTCGAAAAAGGTAGCAAGGCTATCCCACTTTTCAAAAAATTCACTAAAAGAAACTGAATTTTCAACACCGCTAAAAGGTGGAATTGAAGAAATATTTTCCATAAGGGAATTTTTCTTTTGAATATTAGCCAAGTTTTTTGCCTGATCTTCTGCCATGATAAGTTTTATCAATGAGAAAAAAAAATTAAGTGGGAGGGGGTGCAACTATACACAGAAATACACATACAAAAGCATAAAAACAAGAGAGAATTTAAATTTGGAACTATCTAAGTGCAGAGATGTCAAAACTTTAACCAAATTGCAATACAGAGTCACAGACTTACCTTTCACAACCATGAAAATTAAATCAAAATACCTTTTACAACCATGAAAATTAAATCAAAATACCTTTTACAACCATGAAAATTAAATTAAAAACACAAAATACAGCTTCATATTTTTTTTTTTTTAAATTTTTTAGATTTTTATAAATCTATAAGCATAAGCCAGGTTTGAAATGTCATGGGCACCAATCTTATTGGGTGTTTCCTTGTTACTATTTTTTTAAGAAGTTATTTTTAATGCATCTTATGACTATAATCTTACATTCTACCACTTCATAATATTTAACTTCAATCCAATTATACAAGAATTTAAATTTAACATTACACCAGGTGAGAAAGACATACCACCAACTGAATATTGTTACCATAAATTTATTACAAACACCAGGTAATAAGATTTAAGAAGGGGCACCAAAATTTAGTACAAGTTAATACATATAATACAAAATATAAGAGAAGGGAGAGAATGGCAAAATAAATTCATTTACTTTTAAATTTTACTTTTAAATAAAATCAAAGGAGGTAACAATATTCTCATATCTTTCACAACCAAAAAAAAAAGGAAAACACCCAATACTTCTAAATCTCAAAAATATAAAGTATTCATAAATGATGACGAATAACAGTGAAAATTACATTAATTTTGAATAACTGAATGGAGACAAACTCTCATATTTGAGAGGATAAAACTCAGAAAATTTGCAAGTTAAATCCAAAATGACATTATTTTATGAATACATTTATACCTTCAAAATTTAGGGACCAAATGAAATCGTATAGTTGAGCACATTACGTATTTTATAAATCATTTGAAAAGCTGTGAATCAAGATGATAGGACACATTTTTAATTACCTAAACAATAATATTTCACTTAATAGGATTCTCTTAATACTTCATAAATTTATTAACTCTCTTTAAAATGTATAAAATTTCACAATTAACTTAATTCAGAATAAACAATTTACTTTAAGTGCATCAATAAACTTTAATCTATAAAATTTACTATCATCTGTTTAGCTATTTAGTTCTATTTACATTTGGATATTTAGATTAGGTCTACACATTTCACCATATTTCATCTTAAATCCACATTAATTTAAAATTATATTTGTCATATATATATCTCTTACAGAATTAATATTTTTAAAGAAAACATGTGTGATTGAATTTCACTCCATATGAATTCTGTTATCAGTTTTAAAAAAAAAACAATGAAGGTGGACTATTTCACAGAATAAAAATATAAGGGCAACAAAGCTAAAAACAAGGAAAGGGGGTTTAATTTACTATTAATTTACAGATTTTAGACTAAAAGTGCAGAAAAGAATTACTTGTTAAATAATATTTATAAACACATCTGAATAAAACAATAACAGAATTCTAAATTCACATTACACATATTTAATTGCTGTTATTATATTCGGGCATAGTTATTATTGTAGAAATTTAACATTAACATTTAAGTTTTTATTACTTGAATAAAATATTTAACATCAATACTGCTACTTATGAGAGTCTATCTAAAATAATTAGAGAAGGAGAAATGTATAAACAATGAGAAAAGGAAACATTTTTTTTATCATCGTTTCTTTTTAATTAATTAACACATAATATGTAGACAACATTTATCCGAACACTCTATTTGGCATTGATACTGTAATTTCTTATATTGAAATCATTTAAAATAGTTTTAAAAAACAGTTCATATACATATAGGATAAGCACAATTCAACATTATAAACATATAGAAATGAATAATTTTACTCACACTCTTGAAGACAAAGCAAATCACCTTTGCACAAATACAAAAATTTCTTGTACCAACCAATTTTCATTGTATTCTTGGTCACTCACCCAGCTGGCAGTTTAGGATACCTATTACACTCATATGGGGTAAGACTACTGCTGTTATCTATTTCCACTCATCATCCAACGATGTTATCTCCTTGAATTCTCATATTTAGCAGCAACCGCCTTTCAAAAGGGAGTACCTTCTCATAAATTTTTTAGGAGCCGAACCTTCTTATGTTATCTGCAAGACTCCGCTTTACCGATATTACCTCCGGGACTTATTTTTTTGGAGATTCGCACAGCTAAATACTGCTCCACTACCAGTCCAAACTTATCAACTCAGGGATACTTTGATAACTTGGTAATTGTCGTCTCATGTTCATCTCTATCATCTGAACATCATACAGCATCAAGACTCGCCTTAGATATTTTCATAGAAAGGAAATTGTCACTTTCAAAAAAGTGTTTTCAACTCACACTAAGCGATATGCCTCATTCTAGAATCTAATTATGAGAGATTATTCAATCTCGACTTCTTTTCAGCTAGGTGTCATATCAACTACTAAAAAACGATCCCTTCTCGGAGCTCAGGGGTAGAGTGGGAAAGCATCTTCCCGCCAAAAATGAACCCCCTCGCCCGTACCGAATTTTATTGGCTCGCACCTACATCACTAGCTGTTTTCTACTCACTGACTGACCTTCTCATATCACCTCTCTCTCCTCGAACCTATATGGGACCTACCCATTTAAAAAAAAGGGGGAACGGGGGCCTATCGCTTCTGTTACTATGCGCTAACTACATGGTAACAGAAAAATACTTGAAGGAACGGGTCACCTAATGGTCCTTTTTTGACCGAAATCCTGGGGGAAGGTTGACTGCATGTCCTACAAGGTTAAACTTTGCGGGTATTTTTCCTGGAATAAGTGGGGTTGAACAACAAGGTCACAACAATTTACACTTGGGGTTGATATTACGAAAAGGAAAAAAAAAAGGAACATTTAACTAGAATTTGGAAGAAAGAACTGCATTACTTACCATGTTATACATTTAAAAAAAAAAAGAAAGTGAAAGAAAAATTAACTGAAAATTTAGAGAAATGAAGGGTTATGTTAATATAAGTTAAAAAATTAGAATTTGCGAAATATTCTACAACAGTTGGACAGCTTGGTCCACCATCTTTTTTCAAGATGGCGGCCTCTGAAAATTTTAAAACTAAAATAAATATACAAAAAAGTTAAAAATTCAAAAATCTTTTTTTTAATTAAGTGTTAGACCTTGATACAAGGATTCCAGAGCATTTTTTGTTTTACCTCTATCTTAAAGAATGGCTGATATAGAGCAGTTTGAAATTCTAGGGTGGCTGACATTTTGAAACAAGACAGCACATTACAAAAAAGTCCTTCCGGCCTGTACCAGGAGGAAAAGGTAGCTTTCCTATATCGTCGTTTTAAAATTTTAGCTAATGTTACACGAAAACAGCAAGTTAAAATGCAAAGAAACGTTTACAAAAGATTCGTTAATACTGAATTTGAATAAGAAATTCGCCAAATTATTGAGAAATAGCCAAATTGGCTTCATTTACGAAGACTTATTTTGGTCGCCAAATTTGGCGATATTTCGCCAAATGTCGCCAATTCTGGCGCTAACGGATATGAATATATAGTTTTATGCGTATGATTGGGAAAATTATTACAACAATGAAAGAAAATAATTTGCGAGTAATCGCGTTAATGTGCTGTTTTGTTTCAAAATGTCAGCCACCCTAGAATTTCAAACTGCTCTATCTCAGCCATTTTTTAAGATAGAGGTAAACCAAAAAATGCTCTGGAATCCTTGTATCAAGGTCTAACACGTAATTAAAATATAAATTTGAATTTTTAATTTTTTTGTATATTTATTTTAGTTTTAAATTTTTAAATGGCAGCCATCTTGAAACAAAATGGTCGACCAAGCTGGCCAACGAACTCGGTCGAGACATTGGTGAGCTTAATACACACAATTAGTTTCATCAAAATCTATTTATAAATACGAGCGTTATCGTATGACATAGGTCAGATATATATATATATATATATATATATGGATATATCCAGTGCCGTAACTAGGCAGGTGCAACAGGTGCAGCCGCACAGGGCCCATCTGAAAGGGGGGGGGGACCCGAAATGATGTGCATAAGAAATTATATTTTTTAATTGAAAAAGAAATTTCTGCTTTTCTACTGCGCGATTTGACGGTTAAGTTTTGTGTTATTTAGATCCTAGATGTCTCTGCTTATCAACATGAACATTCGAATTAATATAGAACTGATATTTTCAACTTACCTACGTACCTGCCAAACTTATGCTAGGTTATAGTTTGAATACAGTAACGTATACTTGTGTTTTCGCTTATGTTTTTACGAAATGCCGGTTTTTTTTCCGTTTTCTTTTAACTTCCTTTAACCAAACCATTTGAAATATGAAAGATACAGTCTTAAAATTAGTACCTTTACATCTCAAATTCTGCAATTAGTTCGAAAAAATATCTTTTTTAGCCCTTTGAAAAATGTTTGCAAAAAAGAGTCGTTTTCGCAGTAAACATTTCCCATAATATGCCAACGTTCCACACACACCCCCTCCCAGGTCGCAATTTTAGGGGCACCGATAAGCAAAAAATATGCCTTAATGCCGATACTTTCTTCTAATCGTCAGTGCAATCGGTTTCAAAAAAGTCCTTCCGGCCTGTACCGGGAGGAAAAGGTAGCTTTCCTATATCTTCGTTTTAAAATTTTAGCTAATGTTACACGAAAACAGCAACTTAAAATGCAAATACAACGTTTACAAAAGATTCGTTAATACTGAATTTGAATAAGAAATTCCCCAAATTATTGAGCAATAGCCAAATTGGCTTCATTTATGAAGACTTATTTTGGTCGCCAAATTTGGCGATATTTCGCCAAATGTCGCCAAGTTTGGCGAGAATTTGGCGCTAACGGATATGAATATATAGTTTTATGCGTTTGATTGGGAAAATTATTACAACAATGAAAATTTTTGTAATGTGCTGTCTTGTTTCAAAATGTCAGCCACCTTAGAATTTCAAACTGCTCTATCTCAGCCGTTTTTAAGATAGAGGTAAAACAAAAAATGCTCTGGAATCCTCGTTTCAAGGCCTAACACTAAATTAAAAAATAAATTTGAATTTTTAACTTTTTTGTACATTTATTTTAGTTTTAAATTTTTAATTGGCCGCCATCTTGAAACAAAATGGCGGACCAAGCTGTCCAACGAACTCGGTCGAGACATTGGTGACCTTAATACACACAATTAGTTTCATCAAAATTGATTTATAAATACGAGCGTTATCGTATGACATAGGTCAGATATATATATATATATATATATAAATCAACATTTGAACGGAGGGTGGTTTTGGGGTCTGGGGGTCATGATCGGTGAAAATATATCGAAAATTTCCGGAACTGCTTTCCTCCGAACGGCTGCAATAGGTAGCTTTATACTTTTTTGTATTGAAAGCTACCTAAAAAAGTCCTTCCGGCCTGTATCGGGAGGAAAAGGTAGCTTTCCTATATCTTCGTTTTAAAATTTTAACTAATGTTACACGAAAACAGCAAGCTAAAATGCAAAGAAAACGTTTACAAATGATTCGTTAATACTGAATTTGAATAAGAAATTCGTCAAATTATTGAGCTATAGCCAAATTGGCTTCATTTATGAAGACTGATTTTAGTCGCCAAATTTGGCGATTTTTAGCCAAATGTCGCCAAGTTTGGCAAGAATTTGACGCTAACGGATATGAATATATAGTTTTATGCGTATGATTGGGAAAATGATTACAACAATGAAAACTTTTGCAATGTGCTGTTTTGTTTCAAAATGTCAGCCACCCTAGAATTTCAAACTGCTCTATCTCAGCCATTTTTTAAGATAGAAGTAAAACAAAAAAGTCCTTCCGGCCTGTACCGGGAGGAAAAGGTAGCTTTCCTATATCTTCGTTTTAAAATTTTAGCTAATGTTACACGAAAAAAGCAAGTTAAAATGCAAAGAAAATGTTTGCAAGAGATTCGTTAATACTGAATTTGAATAAGAAATTCGCCAAATTATGGAGCAATAGCCAAATTGGCTTCATTTATGAAGACTTATTTTGGTCGCCAAATTTGGCGATATTTCGCCAAATGTCGCCAAGTTTGGCGAGAATTTGGTGCTAATGGATATGAATATATAGTTTTATGCGAATGATTGGGAAAATTATTACAACAATGAAATTTTTTGTAATGTGCTGTCTTATTTCAAAATATCAGCCACCCTAGAATTTCAAACTGCTCTATCTCAGCCATTTTTTAAGATAGAGGTAAACGAAAAAATGCTCTGGAATCCTCGTATCAAGGCCTAACACTTAATTAAATAAATTTGAATTTTTAACTTTTATGTATATTTATTTTAGTTTTAAATTTTTAAATGGCCGCCATCTTGAAACAAAATGGCGGACCAAGCTGGCCAACGAACTCGGTCGAGACATTGGTGACCTTAATACACACAATTAGTTTCATCAAAATTGATTTATAAATACGAGCGTTATCGTATGACATAGGTCAGATATATATATATATATATATATATAAATCAACATTTGAACGGAGGGTGGTTTTGGGGTCTGGGGGTCATGATCGGTGAAAATATATCGAAATTTTCCGGAACTGCTTTCCTCCGAACGGCTGCAATAGGTAGCTTTATACTTTTTTGTATTGAAAGCTACCTAAAATGCTCTGGAATCCTTGTATCAAGGCTTAACATTTAATTAAAAAAATAAATTTTAATTTTTAATTTTTTTGTATATTTATTTTAGTTTTAAATTTTTAAATGGCCGCCATCTTGAAACAAAATGGCGGACCAAGCTGGCCAACGAACTCGGTCGAGACATTGGTGAGCTTAATACACACAATTAGTTTCATCAAAATTGATTTATAAATACGAGCTTTATCGTATTATATATATATATATATATATATATATAAATCAACATTTGAACGGAGAGTGGTTTTGGGGTCTGGGGGGTCATGATCGGTGAAAATATATCGAAATTTTCCGGAACTGCTTTCCTCCGAACGGCTGCAATAGGGAGCTTTATACTTTTTAGTATTGAAAGCTACCTAAAAGTATAAAGCTACCTATTGCAGCCGTTCGGAGGAAAGCAATTCCGGAAAATTATGGTATATTTTCACCGATCAGGACCCCCAGACCCCAAAACCACCCTCCGTTCAAATGTTGATATATATATATATGATCTATGTCATACGATAACGCTCGTATTTAAAAATTAATTTGGATGAAACTAATTGTTTGTATTAAGCTCACCAATGCCTCGACCGAGTTCGTTGGACAGCTTGGTCCACCATCTTTTTTCAAGATGGCGGCCTCTGAAAATTTTAAAACTAAAATAAATATACAAAAAAGTTAAAAATTCAAAAATCTTTTTTTAATTAAGTGTTAGACCTTGATACAAGGATTCCAGAGCATTTTTTGTTTTACCTCTATCTTAAAGAATGGCTGATATAGAGCAGTTTGAAATTCTAGGGTGGCTGACATTTTGAAACAAGACAGCACATTACAAAAAAGTCCTTCCGGCCTGTACCAGGAGGAAAAGGTAGCTTTCCTATATCGTCGTTTTAAAATTTTAGCTAATGTTACACGAAAACAGCAAGTTAAAATGCAAAGAAACGTTTACAAAAGATTCGTTAATACTGAATTTGAATAAGAAATTCGCCAAATTATTGAGAAATAGCCAAATTGGTTTCATTTATGAAGACTTATTTTGGTCGCCAAATTTGGCGATATTTCGCCAAATGTCGCCAATTTTGTCAATTTTGTCGCCAATGTCGCCAATTTTGGCGCTAACGGATATGAATATATAGTTTTATGCGTATGATTGGGAAAATTATTACAACAATGAAAGAAAATAATTTGCGAGTAATCGCGTTAATGTGCTGTTTTGTTTCAAAATGTCAGCCACCCTAGAATTTCAAACTGCTCTATCTGAGCCATTTTTTAAGATAGAGGTAAAACAAAAAATGCTCTGGAATCCTTGTATGGCCTAACACGTAATTAAAAAATAAATTTGAATTTTTAATTTTTTTGTATATTTATTTTAGTTTTAAATTTTTAAATGGCCGCCATCTTGAAACAAAATGGCGGACCAAGCTGGCCAACGAACTCGGTCGAGACATTGGTGAGCTTAATACACACAATTAGTTTCATCAAAATCTATTTATAAATACGAGCGTTATCGTATGACACAGGTCAGATATATATATATATATATATATATATATATATATGGATATATCCAGTGCCGTAACTAGGCAGGTGCAACAGGTGCAGCCGCACAGGGCCCATCTGAAAGGGGGGGGGACCCGAAATGATGTGCATAAGAAATTATATTTTTTAATTGAAAAAGAAATTTCTGCCTTTCTACTGCGCGATTTGACGGTTAAGTTTTGTGTTATTTAGATCCTAGATGTCTCTGCTTATCAACATGAACATTCGAATTAATATAGAACTGATATTTTCAACTTACCAACGTACCTGCCAAACTTATGCTAGGTTATAGTTTGAATACAGTAACGTATACTTGTGTTTTCGCTTATGTTTTTACCAAATGCCGGTTTTTTTTCCGTTTTCTTTTAACTTCCTTTAACCAAACCATTTGAAATATGAAAGATACAGTCTTAAAATTAGTACCTTTACATCTCAAATTCTGCAATTAGTTCGAAAAAATATCTTTTTTAGCCCTTTGAAAAATGTTTGCAAAAAAGAGTCGTTTTCGCAGTAAACATTTGCCATAATATGCCAACGTTCCACACACCCCCTCCCAGGTCGCAATTTTAGGGGCACCGATAAGCAAAAAATATGCCTTAATGCCGATACTTTCTTCTAATCGTCAGTGCAATCGGTTTCAAAAAAGTCCTTCCGGCCTGTACCGGGAGGAAAAGGTAGCTTTCCTATATCTTCGTTTTAAAATTTTAGCTAATGTTACACGAAAACAGCAACTTAAAATGCAAATACAACGTTTACAAAAGATTCGTTAATTACTGAATTTGAATAAGAAATTCGCCAAATTATTGAGCAATAGCCAAATTGGCTTCATTTATGAAGACTTATTTTGGTCGCCAAATTTGGCGATATTTCGCCAAATGCCGCCAAGTTTGGCGAGAATTTGGCGCTAACGGATATGAATATATAGTTTTATGCGTTTGATTGGGAAAATTATTACAACAATGAAAATTTTTGTAATGTGCTGTCTTGTTTCAAAATGTCAGCCACCTTAGAATTTCAAACTGCTCTATCTCAGCCGTTTTTTAAGATAGAGGTAAAACAAAAAATGCTCTGGAAGCCTCGTTTCAAGGCCTAACACT
This sequence comes from Maratus michaelseni, assembly GCA_963931845.1. NCBI lineage: Eukaryota > Metazoa > Arthropoda > Arachnida > Araneae > Salticidae > Maratus > Maratus michaelseni. The sequence continues at coordinate 123,128,190 of OZ007598.1, forward strand.
AAATTAAAAAATAAATTTGAATTTTTAACTTTTTTGTACATTTATTTTAGTTTTAAATTTTTAATTGGCAGCCATCTTGAAACAAAATGGCGGACCAAGCTGTCGAACGAACTCGGTCGAGACATTGGTGAGCTTAATACACACAATTAATTTCATCAAAATTGATTTATAAATACGAGCGTTATCGTATGACATAGGTCAGATATATATATATATATATGGAGATATATATATATATATATTTATATATATAAATCAACATTTGAACGGAGGGTGGTTTTGAGGTCTGGGGGTCATGATCGGTGAAAATATATCGAAATTTTCCGGAACTGCTTTCCTCCGAACGGCTGCAATAGGTAGCTTTATACTTTTTTGTATTGAAAGCTACCTAATAGGAAAATTTTAACTCTTTTAAAAAATTCACGACCGCAGGTCACTTTACCTCTCGGAAGCGATATTTTTTCTACATTAAAAGTAAATAAACGTCCCTATTTCGACACAATATTTTTACAGCATCTCGGCAGACTGGATTTACAGCTACTACAAAAATTTTGAAACATTCGGGGGAGCACAAATATTTTTAAAAAAATTAATAAAATCTTAGAAAAAATCGACGAAAAAAGTTGGATATTTCGCTAGATTTGGCTTACGTTTTCACTATTAAATATGCATATTGTTTCATTAAATGGTTAAGGGAACATCATATTTTTAATTCCTAAAAATTTCGAAAAAATTGAACGATAACCACTGAAGAAAAAAAAATCTAAATTACAGGACAACCCCCCCCCCCCCCCCTTCTCCTTCTTTTATCGACAGAAAATCAAAATACGCAAAAAAAAAAAAAAAAAAAAAAAAAATCCTAAGCAACATGTACGCTGAATTCGTTTTCCAACACTGCAAACCATTTCAATAAATATCATCATTAACCTTATGAAAGAAAATTCATTTCCGAAAGCCAGTTTTGTCAAATTTTGAGGACAAGTAATTCGTGCTGAAATAAATGTTCGGGAACAATAAAATTTTTCGAAAAAAACTTGGGTATTTTCTTTTCCTTATTTCACATAAAGTTTAATTTTAGTCATTTGGCAACACTGAACCTGTCTCGAATTTTATTCTATTTTTGCTTCCACCGAGCTCTATGTTTTTATGCGGAAAGCGAAAATAAGTACGGAAATCGATTTTATTAAGTGGTCGTGCTTTATAACGGCACAGTTTACTCTTTTATCTAATTCTAATGTCTCTTTATATTTTTAATTTGTATTTCTTATTTATTTCTTATTCAAAGAAAAAGAAGTACCAATAAATTTAAGGCCAGAATTTAAAGGTAAGAGAAATCATTGAAAATATTTATGTATATAATCTTGGAAAAACTTTTGTAGAAGAATTATTATTTTAATTATTATTATTATTATTATTATTATTTAAAATCTTATTAAAGGTAAACATATATCGAATTTGAAGGGTCCATGCAGGTTTTTTTTTCTTTCTTGGCTCTCAATTTATAAAACAAGAAAATGTTATTTTTATGTAATTTATTATATTATTAAATTTTGTGAAGGGTCTTGTTTTATTAAAAGGAATTATTAAATATTTTATTTTATTGAATATATTATATTTTATATATATTATATATTATTTTATTAAGTGTTAAAGGAATAATTAAAAGGGCCCATTTTTGTTAGAGTTTTGTGGAAGGATTCTAAAAAGACCCTGTTTCTGTCTGGATCAACCAACTGATTTGATTTAAAAGTTCTAAAATTACTCGCTTATTTTTAAATCTGTGAATGAAATTGTTGTCTGGAGACTTTTATCTGCTATTTCAACATCATTAATTAAACGTTTCCTATATTTTGCTTGATAGACTTCATCCCATCTTCTAATCAATCTGGATAGCAGACAAATGGTAGCGACTTTATAATTGTCTACTGGCGGTAGAAAAAAATATTTGCTTCTATTTTTTTTTCATCGCTTTAAACGAGGGGATTTATTGTTTAAATGTTTGAAACCTTTTACGATTCCTTTTACATTTGAGTTTTATGGCGACGTTTTAATAATTAATTTCATGTGTAACAAATTTTTAGATTTTTAATATTTTCTGAGAAATGTTTGATTGGAAAAAAACATCGAAATATGGCAAATAAAAGGCATCCAAGCAAGTGATATTTCGTCACACGCTTGCATTCGTTCTACAAAAAGTAGTTTATGTACGTTATAACAGTTTTATACTTGTACAGGCAACATGCTGACAATAATATTTTGTTTTCTAGCTTAAAAATGTCTAAGCATTTGTCAGGTGCACAAAAGAGAAATATAAGGAAACGAAAATTGGAAGAATGCAAGTCAATGTCGCAACAGTTTGGTAAATGGCTAAAAACCGAAAACTCAGAGAATAGAGGAAGTGTGAAAGAGGTCAAATCTAGCACTACTTCACAAGGTGATAAAAAAACACTACATTTGGCATCTACCCCTTCGATTAACGACAATTCTCCGAGTAACAAAAACGATCCATTGCAAGAAAAGCAATCTGCTGCTTTTCAACATATTCTACTACAATACCCTCATTATAATTCAAAAGAGGATGAGCCTGCACAAAGTACTGTTTCACAAACTGATAATACCGAACAAAATATGTTCTGTACTGTTCCAGAATAAATACTGCTTAATTACAACGATCCCCATTCCTGGCCTGCCGTTACTGGTAAATTAATACATTCTCTTGTCTCACATGGTGCAGATCAAGGCGACAACATTAACTTTAATACGTTAAAAGTAGACGATTCAGGTCGAAAATTTACAAAGGACTGGTTTTATGTTAAACAAACTAACGGAGAAACTGTTAAAAGAAAATGGATTTTATATTCCGTTAATCAAAATGCAGTATTTTGCTTTCCTTGCATGCTTTTTGGGCAAAAATCGCATAATCTTTCAGACCCACAAAAAGGTTTTTATGATTGGAGGCATCTTCATCCGGTTATTCCCCGACACGAAAATCTCCGGAACATCGAATTTCGTATGTGAAAGGGAAAGTAATGGAAAAGAATATAAAATCAGGAAATGCAATTGATGATTATGTAATTAATTCCATTAACAAGGGAAAAAATGATATGGCGTGAAACATTGAAAATAATATTGGATGCTATTTTATTCTGTGCCAAATATAATCTTGCTCTTAGAGGTTCAAATGAAATTATTTGAGATCCAAATTGTGGCATTTTTTAAAATTTGATTGAATTTGCTAGCCATTATAATACTACTTTAAAGGAACATATTGAAAAACATAAAAAGGGTTCAGTGTCTTTTTTCTCACCCACTATTCAAAATGAAATAATAAAATTAGTTGGGGACAAAACTAGAAGTGAAATCATCTGCAGAATTAAGAAGGCAAAGTACTACATCAATTTTATTCGACTGCACTCCTGATGTTTCAAGAAAAGAGCAAATGAGTCAGATTATAAGATATGTCCATGTTGACTGTAAAGGGAAGGTAATGATTGAAGAAAGCTTCATAAACTTTATTCAATCTCATGAAAAAACGGGAGAAGGTTTATCATCTGAAATTTTGAATAAACTAAATGTTGATAAATTAGTCATTCAGGATTGCAGAGGGCAAGGATTTGACAACGGTGCCAATATGGCTGGCAAGTATAAGGGAGTAAGTGCACGTATTTTGGAAATTAATGATTTAGCAATATTTGTACCTTGTGCAGCTCATAATCTAAATTTAGCCGGTGCCCACGGTGCATCTACAACTCCAGAAATGATTGCTTTTTTGGTACTGTGCAGAGGTTGTTTTATTTTTTCTCGTCCTTAACAATTCGTTGGGAAACTTTAATGAAGTGCTTAAAAATATCACTTAAAAGTTTTTCTGATACAAGATGGTCATCAAAGGCCAGAGCAGTAAAAGCGCTGTATTTACAATTACCTGAAGTAATGGAAGGACTTCAAATGATTACAAACGATTTTTCGAATCCGGAAGCTGTATCGAATGCACAAAGTTTGATTCTGCAAATTAATTATAGGTTTATCTGTACACTTTCTATATGGAATAAAATTCTACAATGCATCGATCGAACAAACAAAGCATTACAACAGAAAGATTTGTCAATAGATATTGGAACAAAACTAATTGCTGGTTTACGTAGTACATTACAAGGGCTTCGAGATACAGGTTTTGAACAAAATATCCAGGAAGCACAAAGTTTGGCTGAAAAAATGGATATAGAGAAGGAATTTCTTATTAAAAGGAAAAGAAGAGTGAAAAAAATGGAAATAGATGAAACATCAGATGAAGGAAGTAAATTAACAGCTGAAGAGTTATTTAAAATACAAATGTACAGTGTTCTTGACACTCTGTTGTCTCAGATAGATTTGCGTTATGAAAAAATGAGAACCATCTGTGATTATTTTTGCTTTCTGTATGGCTCGTCTTTACAACATATGAGTGTCGCTGACTTAAAAAAATCGGCAGCAGATCTCGCTATTAAATACAGCAAAGATTTAAAAAAGTACGACTTCACATGTGAAATTGAAAAAGTTTGAAGTAATGGCTCTTATACAAAACATACAAACTGCATCTCCGCTTGATACTCTTCACAGACTCTTCATGATTTTGGTTTAATTGAATCTTACCCAAATATCAATGTCGCCCTTCGAATATTTTTAACTCTTCCCATTTCTATTGCTTCATGCGAGCGAAGTTTTAGCAAGCTGAAATTAATAAAAAAATATTTACGATCAACTATCGGACAAGAACGTTTATCCAATCTGTCTATTATTTCAATAGAATACAATATAGTTAAAAATATTAATTATGATGATGTTATTAATGAATTTGCCGAAATGAAAGCCAGAAAAGTGCAATTAAAATAAAACTTAATAAAAAATTTTATTGTGACGTGTTTTTTTTTCATTTTTCCAAACCTAATTGATTAAGGGGATCAAATGCGAATTCTTGCAAAGGGCCCAGGAATGGCTAGTTACGGCTCTGGATATATCTATATATATAAATCAACATTTGAACGGAGGGTGGTTTTGGGGTCTGGGGGTCATGATCGGTGAAAATATATCGAAATTTTCCGGAACTGCTTTCCTCCGAACGGCTGCAATAGATAGCTTTATACTTTTTACTATTGAAAGCTACCTAAAACCAACGATTAATTTATGAGTTTTAGTGAACGCGATTTCTCGCAAATTATTTTCTTTCATTGTTGTAATCATTTTCCCAATCATACGCATAAAACTATATATTCATATCCGTTAGCACCAAATTCTCGCCAAACTTGACGACATTTGGCGAAATATCGCCAAATTTGGCGACCAAAATAAGTCTTCATAAATGAAGCCAATTTGGCTATAGCTCAATTATTTGGCGAATTTCTTATTCAAATTCAGTAGTATTAACGAATCTTTTGTAAACGGTTTCTTTGCATTTTAGCTTGCTGTTTTCGAGTCACATTAGCTAAAATTTTAAAATGAAGATATAGGTACAGGCCGGAAGGACTTTTTTTACCTTCTTCTATCTTTACAAGAAAATATTGCATTCATGAAAATTTTCGACTTCCGATTTTCAACGGATTTATACGTTATAGAAAGTCCTGAACACGATTTGACTGTTTTTAGAAAATGTCTGTCGGTATGTCTGTCTGCCTGTATGTCTGTCTGCCTGTATGTCTGTCTGTATGTGACCAAAATTTTGTGGGCGCTCTATCTCAAGAACTAATGCACAAAATTTAATAAAACTTTAGATTCAGTTAGACCTTGATATAAATTGGTGCTGATTAGCTTTTGGTGTAAATCACCCAACAGGTGGCATTGCTATGCTACAATTTTCGCGATTTTCACTATAGCTATATCTCAAGAACTAATGCACATAATTTCATCAAACCTCAGATTCTGTTAGAAGTTAGACCATGACATAAATAAGCTTTGATTACGTTTTGGTGTAAATAGCCCAACAGGTGGCGCTGCTATGTTACTTTTTTCATGATTTTTACGGTAGCTATATCTCAATAACTAATGAACAGAATTTGATCAAACTTAAGATTCTGTTAGACCTTGACATAAACATATGCTATTTACGTTTTGTTGTAACCAGCCCAATATGTGGCGCTTCCATGCTACTTTTTTCATGATTTTCACGATTGCTATTTCTAGAGAACTAATTCTCAGAATTTCATCAAACTTCAAATTCAATTAGACGTTGACATAAATTGCTGTTGATTAGTTTTTGGTGAAAATCTCCCAACAGATGGCGCTCCTATGCTGCATTTTTCATGATTTCCGCGATTTTAGTGATAATCATATCTCAAGAACTAATGCACGGAATTTAATAAAACTTTAGATTCAGTTAAACCTTGATATAAATTGGTGCTGATTCGCTTTTGGTGGATCTAAAACCTATATGAGATAGAAGGAAGTTTTGGGATTGACACATCCCACTAGTTATAAATGTTATTGACGAGATCGAAATATAGAAGCACTTACGTCCGTCCGAGTTATTGAACCTTGGTCGTAATGGCACTTCATACATCTCATAGTCTCCAACTTCGTTTTGCACATGCATGCACGACACTGAATGGAAAAGAACTCCTGAAAAGAAAGTGTTTGAATAACTATCAACGAAAAAATGAATGAATTTCATATCAGTAAAAATCTATAGTTTTCGAACTTTCGCAGAGGTGCCCCTAGCAAGTGTAAGAACCTGCTAGGAATTACAAGATGATAAAATGTACAAAAAAATGTAAACTTTATAAGAATAATGAATGATAAAATCGTAAAATGAATGAAAATATCCTTCGATGCCTTTATGATGTAATTGTTAGTACCCTTCTCTGGAGAACAAGCGATCCGGTGTTTCTAATCAGGGCAGAACCATTAGAGAGGCGACCGACTGCCAAAATTCCGAGGCTGATGAAAGTAAGACGGAAAATGAATATTGATAAGCTCTGAAAAGAAAGTTTTTATAACTACCAATGAAAAAAAAAGAATGAATTTCATATCAGGACAAATCTACCTGCCAGGATTTAAAAAAAAAGAATAAACTTTATAAGAGCAATAAATGATAAAATCGAAAAATGTATGTTCTATGCCTTTATGGTGCAACTTTTAGTACCCTTCTCTGGAGAACAAGAGATACGGTGTTTCTAATCAGGGCAGAACCATTAGAGTGGCGACCGACAACAGAAATTCCTAGGCTAATGAAGGTAAGGCAGAAAAGGAATATTGATAAGCTCTGAAAAGTAGGTTTTTATAACTACGAATGAAAAAAATGAATGAATGTGACGACCGATTGCCGAAATTCCGAGGCTGATGAAGGTAAGGCTAGAGGTGATAAGTGATAGTCTAGAAATACTGAAAAGAAAAATGAGGGGAATAAAGGCCTGTCAAGAATACGAAGATAAATAATCAAGGCAGAACGATTAGAGTGGCGACCGACTACAGAAATTCCTAGGCTAATGAAGGTAAGGCAGAAAATGAATATTGATAAGCTCTGAAAAGTAAGTTTATAACTACAAATGAAAAAAAATGAATGAATGTGACGACCGATTGCCGAAATTCCGAGGCTGATGAAGGTAAGGCTAGAGGTGATAAGTGATAGTCTAGAAATACTGAAAAGAAAAATGAGGGGAATAAAGGCCTGTCAAGAATACGAAGATAAATAATCAAGGCAGAACGATTAGGTGGCGACCGACTACAGAAATTCCTAGGCTAATGAAGGTAAGGCAGAAAATGAATATTGATAAGCTCTGAAAAGTAAGTTTTTATAACTACAAATGAAAAAAAATGAATGAATGTGACGACCGATTGCCGAAATTACGAGGCTGATGAAGGTAAGGCTAGAGGTGATAAGTGATAGTCTAGAAATACTGAAAAGAAAAATGAGGGGAATAAAGGCCTGTCAAGAATACGAAGATAAATAATCAAGGCAGAACGATTAGAGTGGCGACCGACTACAGAAATTCCTAGGCTAATGAAGGTAAGGCAGAAAATGAATATTGATAAGCTCTGAAAAGTAAGTTTTTATAACTACAAATGAAAAAAAATGAATGAATGTGACGACCGATTGCCGAAATTACGAGGCTGATGAAGGTAAGGCTAGAGGTGATAAGTGATAGTCTAGAAATACTGAAAAGAAAAATGAGGGGAATAAAGGCCTGTCAAGAATACGAAGATAAATAATCAAGGCAGAACGATTAGAGTGGCGACCGACTACAGAAATTCCTAGGCTAATGAAGGTAAGGCAGAAAATGAATATTGATAAGCTCTGAAAAGTAAGTTTTTATAACTACAAATGAAAAAAAATGAATGAATGTGACGACCGATTGCCGAAATTACGAGGCTGATGAAGGTAAGGCTAGAGGTGATAAGTGATAGTCTAGAAATACTGAAAAGAAAAATGAGGGGAATAAAGGCCTGTCAAGAATACGAAGATAAAGTTTGCAACTCAATGTCTCAGCGGTGTAATGGTCAGCGTACTTCTATTGAGTGCAGGGGATCTTGCGCTCGATTCCAGATCAGGGTAGAAAAGTTAATCATACTTCAAAATAAATGAACGAAAAAGCTGACACTGAACGTGTGAGGGGGTTTTTCAATTCTACTATTAGTTCACACTCTCCCTATCTATCTTGTTCAAATTTTCAATCGTTAATAAAGTAATCTTTATTCATCCACTCAAGTTCAAATACATTTTTTTTAAACTTGTAGTGGATGAAACTTGATAATAACAGTTTTTTTTTTCAAATATTAATTCACTAATTAAATTTAATTAATTACTTTTAGTTTTTGCATCATAAAAAGCGACTAAAATAAGTAGCAACGCTTAAGACAGCGGCATATTTAGTCATGGCGTAGTGGTCGGTACCTCCAGTTTAGTATACGGAAGATTGCGGGTTCGACTCTCATCGTGGCAAGGTTTTGTTATTTACACAAAACTCACTCAGAAATGCGAAACAAAGAAAAAGCAGAAATATATCTAGGTTGTATATAAGTAAGAATTGACTTTAATTTTTCATTTATATTACTTGTTAATTCGTATTTCGTATGGATTTCAAGCTTTCATCACAATACTTTAACTTAATTACTCCACTTTGAATGCTGCTAACTGTATAGGATAAATGATTATAATCAAGAAACAGGCAGAGTCAAACAATTGTTGAAACGTAATAAAATAGAATGCAATGAAAAATTTTAAGTGCAAAATGAGTAAAAGTTTTGAATGTACTGTTGATAGATAAAAAAGTTTATGCGACAAATTTCTCCAATCGCATCATATTTAATTGCAAACACTATTAAATAAAGCGAATATTTCAATTTGGAAATGGAAAATAGTAATTCTGTACTAAAAAATCAAAAGGTTTGGCAGTTATCCTGCTAACATTGACGGATGTTGAAATTGAACACGATGTATTCTCATTAAAAATGCATACGCATTACGAATGCTATGGTTAAACACACATAATTTCCAAAAGATTGAATGTAATCCTCTGAATCGAATGAGAATTCTCAGAAGACCAAATGCTGAAATTATATGTATTAATGGGGTTGGTCAGTCAACTCCCTAATTCTTCTTGCTACTGTTAAACCTATGGGCGTAGAATGCATTCGTATATTTAATATATTTCCTCAAACAATTTATATTTCTAACTTGTTTTTTCTTTGCACTTTTCTTAAAGGCTGTTTCTTTTTTCATAGTTGACAAAATATTTCTAAAATACATGCTTAATTTAATATTTTATGTGTTAACCTGCGAGCTGTGAGTAAGATTTTAACACTTCAAATAAAATTAAGTCTGCATTACAAAATTTCTGCATTTTAGAAATATTTTGACAACTAAGGAAAACTAGTCGTTGGGGACCACCTTAATACTTACCCATCATGGATATACATAATATAAAATATGAAAATAAAACATGGGTAAACTATTTATAAAATGCATTGCAATTCGAATAAAATCGTGGCTTGATGACGTCATAAACTTTAAATCGAGGCTAACGAAACAGACAGGCTACCGCGGTGCATTCCACTTATCTTTTTTTACAGACCGCTAGAGTGACGTGATGCCCTTTTCGTACACCTGCATTGGTGGATTCGAGCAACACGTGACTCCCGCTGTCTGTAAAAAAAGATACGCGTAAAGCACCGCGGTAGCCTTTCTTTTTCGTTAGCCTCGCTTTAAATGCTCTATTACTGAATTGTGTAAAAGAAATATCCTTATAATTCCAAAATTGATAATCATATTAACTAACGGTTTACTGCATCGGATTAAGTGTCTCATTTACAATTAAAATATATCTTTGAATTGAAATTTGAATGAAATACAGGGTCATGAAAAATCGAAGACTGTGGAAAATGGGATTCTAAATATCTCGGCAACTAATTATCCGATAGACTTCATTCTTTATGAAAAATTTATGTTTTTTTATTGTCTTTTATATTCACTGCTTAAAATAAACAATTTCGAAAAATTTTATATACTTTTTATCAGAACTAATATTTCAAGAGTCCGAAAAAAATAGTTCCGGATAATCGAGGTGACTGAAATTCAATAAGCTTCTTTCCATTATTACATAATAAGTACATACCAAATTTCAAGTCTCTATTTCAATTTGTTCGGGAGATAGAGCGCTTACAGACACGCACAGAGACAAACTGATGGCATTTTCTTTTTCTAAAAATATGTTTTTCGGACTCTCCAGTGTCTGAAACGTGTAAATCCGTCAATTTTTTTTTTTTTCAATTTTCAAAACGACTACAAGAGTTACCTTATATTACGTATGATGGGTAAGTAAAAGAGACATCCTTTAAGAAGAATACGCAGAAAAAGAAGTTAAAAATATTAATTTCCTGAGGAAATATATTTCTAGTAACTGCATTCTACGCCCATAAGTTTAACATTAGCAAGAGCAATTAGGGAGTTGACTGGCCAACCCCCTTAATACATATAATACATTATAATATATACATTTGGGCTTCTGATAATTCGCATTCGATTCAGAGGATGGCACTCAATCTTTCGAAAATTGTTTGCGTAAATAATAGTCTATCTTTAATACTTGATAGTAATAACTGATAATAACCTAATTAGCTTATTAATAAATATTGATTTATAATAATCAATGAAATGTGAAGTATGACATACATTTCTTACATCATGCTCTTAAAAATTTTGAAGGACAATTGTACGAAAAACATATATGTTCAATGAATAGACTGATATTCTTATAAGAAAAAAAACACGGTCTACATGACGTATATTCGAAGTATTTGTAAAATTCTCACATTTGTTTCATTTGTAAAATTTTTGTCATTACTTTTCCAACACTTTCCAACATATTAGTTGAAAAGTATTTATGAATTCTATTTCACTACAGTGAAAAAATGCCTGTCTGTCCGCGTTCTAATTCATGTAAATATACAGGGATTGCTATGTAATGACAATATGTTATTGAGGTTTACTGCGGGTATTGAAAATGAAGAGTGTAGCATATATAGTTCGGTTGTTTGATAATTTAATTTACATTATAGTCTATAGGAAGAAACCGTTTGCAATGTATTTTAATGTTGTTACTTTATTTCAAATATATTGAAATTGATATATACAGGGCTGCACAGAAGAAATCGAATGCATTTCTGTTTATTGACGGAAATTGCTGAAAAAGAATTTTGAATCGTGTTATGCGTTCCCTAACTGAACTAAATTTTAGCATACTATGTAGTATATATTTCAAGTATTCAGATCATATACATGATTTCACAAAATAATTTGAATAGCTTTCCGATTATAGACGTAATTGGTGAAATTTGGTCTGCGTTTTCAAATTGTTTTCTTATATATTGTCGTTCACCTTACTAAAAGGGAAAATTTTATTACAGTATTCAGAATGTGTTTAGAAAGTGTTTCGTAACGCATGATTTTTCTTTCTTGTTTTTAAATTATGACTGTATAAATCCTAACATAATTCTGTATTGTGCCTTATATAATAATGAACAAAACATGCATTTACAGTCTAGAAAGTGTTTTCAATCATTATTACTCATAGCTTTAACCCTTAATTGCATAGTGATGTAAATTTCCATCACTTTTTATTTAACTTTTAATAAATAAATCAACTTCTTCGCCACCACTATATTTATATAAAAATATTAATGCAGTAAACTTCCCGTGATTTATGTTGCTGAACAAAGTTAAAAATCTATCTTAAAATTTCTGGTGTGTAATATTTAATATATGTATAAAAAAAACACAATTGTAAAAGAAAAACTCATGCAAAGAAGGGTTTAAAAAAAAAAAGAAAAAAAAAGAATAAAACTGTTCCAAACTTACATAAAAAGAGCCTCTTTTGTGCAAAATTAAAAGAAAGAAAAGTAAAACGGAGTAAAGGGCACGTGTAAAGAGTGCGTGTTTCGTTGGAAAAATAAACATTTCTGTTCGCAGGAAAGGTATTGAAACAAAATTATGGACGAGACGAAATCTTGCATTATCATATCCTCAACAATCTATAGTCTGAAATCGGCATCAGTAAGAGTTGATTAACCAAATGGCATGGCAGGCAAACAGGCGTGTAGTGGAGTGTATATGTTGATATATGTCACATTCACATGCTCTCTGGAAAAATTTTAAGAATCTCCCTGCTCCTCTGTTTTTCAAGCAAAGCATACAGAGGGTGTTCGCCCATTTTTTAGACGATTTTATGGTACTTTACAGAATTGTTTAACATATTAAATTTGCATACCTGCCAACATCGCACTAAACTTCCGTTCAATGTAGGTTAAAACCAAGGTTAAACCCAATTCAAACCAGAATTTTTAAAAAGAAATGCATTGAAATAGGTTTCACGTAAAACATGAAATTAAATATATATTATTTTTTCAGATATATTTTCTGGTTCAAACTGTCTTTAACCTGGATCAAATTAACTCACATTGTATGGAAGTTTAGTTGAAAGTTTTCAGGTATGTATTTGTGTTTTAAATGTTCAATTTGGCAACCCTTATTCCGAACTACCTTTCTACGCCGTAATTTACCATGACAACAATGCCTTTGGTAGTTTTGGAAGAAGTATTTTAGCCCATTCCTCTTGAACAGCTTTCCAAAGTCCATGTAAAGACGTTTGGATAACGCACTTTTTAACCCTTTTTATCCTGACGGTACTTATAAGTACCAATTTAACCCCTTCGCGACGAGCGTCTTTTACAGAATTTTTAATCTGTTACCACTGGTTTTTCAAACGAAAAATTTTCACCTAATTGAATCGCAAAAATGCTATGATTAGATAAGGAAAACTTTACAAAAAAAAAAAAAATAATAATAATAACTGGTGGAATAATTGAGGATTCTGAGCATCTAAAAGTTGCTGGAAAATTAATTCAGGATATAAAGGGTTAAAAGTCCAAAAGTACAAAAATCCATCGGTGATATATCAGGAGATTTAGCAAGTATGTCAGTGAAGAGTTTTAGCCCTGGTACCTGTTTCTCGTTCCATTTTTTTCAGGAAATTAACATTGGATTGTCATGTGTGGCTGATTGCTTTATCTTGATGCGGTTCAACAGATTGATGGTACTGGGGCTAAAGAGATTGTATTTCATGTTTGAAGATTGGGAGTAAAATATGTTTCTGATAGTATGTGGAGTTTATCTCAACATTTTCCTCCACTATCTTTATTTTTAATTTGTAGTTATATGGATTGCCAGCAACAATCAATCATAAATTCCTTGCTAAAACTTTCTTTAAATACAAATGCACCATGCTTTAAAAATTTTTAATAACCGAAAAATCGTTTTTTTTTCTTTATTTTAACATGCTTTTAACATAATTTTCGTTCATAGTTTTTTTTTCGTTATTTATAATTTATAGCTTTTTAATAACTAAATACGAATAATTCTCTCCGAAAAGTACAGAAATATAACTTTCCATCCATCGGTTCTTTAAAAGCGCCATTTTGCATGTAAACAAAAATTTTAGTTACCAGACGAGAATTTACGCTTTCAAAAACATATTAGCTATGATAAATAATTTATCTATGCAGACAATTTTCTTTATACCAAAACAAATGCGTCTAAAAAATGTGCAAAGAGCCCTCTACTTTCTAGCATATAGCGTCTGTTTTTTTTACGACAACAGCACTGCAGGCAAATAGGGGGGGGGGGGGGGCTAAGAATATTAAAGTCCAAAAAAAAAAATATTGAAAAAGAGCTTTATGTCAGCACGGCATTTTTAAAGATATTTCAAAATAAACTCCCAGTTTTCGTCGGATGTAAATGGCAGAACTTTGTTACAGCTCTAAATCTGTTCCCGTATACACATGTTTCCTTATGTCCAAGAATTTATCTTGATTAAATTAATCATGAAACAATCTTTAAATGAGTAATTTCTTTTTCATTTCAATCATGATTAAATTAATAATCATTGAAATTATCATGAATAAAAATTTAATCAACAAATCAATCGATTAAAAAAAAGTAATGGATTAAACCTAATCCTGTTATGTAACAAGTGCAAAACGGAAAGTTGCATTTCAATTGATTATTGCATGTTAGTCGTTATGGTGAAATTTATATATAATTTACTTTAAATTTCTCAGTTTAAGAATGATAGTAATAATTAATCTTTTTTAAAAATTTCCTGTTTTTATTTAGTCTTTTATCAAAAACTCCTGTAAATATATTCCGCATTTTTTTTTTTTTTCAATTCCTACTATTGGTTCACACTATCCCTATATATATTTATATATCTTGTTCAAATTTTCAACCGTTAATAACATACTTTTTATTCATCCACTCAAGTTAAAATACATTTTTTAAAACTTGTAGTGGATGACACTTGATGTAAATACAGTTTTTTCAAATATTAATTAATTAATTAAATTAATTTAATTAATTTTAGTTTTATATGGGAGAAAAAATATCAACACGCAGCCGACTTATTTCAGACATTAGTTCCGTTTAAAAGCAGTCACTCACATGTCTTGATAGCGCATTAGGTTAATCTCTGAGCTGATAATCACAAGGTCCCAGGATCGAGTGTCGTTTGGGACGGAAGGAAATTCTCCCGTGCTCGAAAATAAATTTCTCTTATACAAGATATAGATTTAGGAATAAATACCGTCAGTGGCAAAGCGTGTAGAACGCTGGATATTTTTTTTTTTTAATAAAACGGTCCCATAGTCAGTTAACTTAAAGCTTATTGTTTCCTTAAAGCTAAGGTATACCGATATAGAAAATACAATTAATGATATTAATTTGTACAAACCTGCGAGCAGTAGGAACATTCTCGTATTCATATTGCAACAGATCGCTTGAAGAATCACGAGCAGAAATGAATCTAAATTTTAGATCCGGTATTTATATGTTAGGCGATGTCTCGCCTCGATTATTATTTCTTGGAAATCTTAATTTGTTCAGAAATAAACGATATTTAAAAATCTAATGAGAACGTATTGCACCTTGATTAGCGTTTCTCAGAAAAAGGTGGTTATTTAAAAAAGTATAAAACCCAAGACAACATTAATAAGAGTTAATTATTACTGCTTATTTTATAATATGAAATATTATGAGAACAATTCAAATATTAATCCCCATAATTGGTATCATTTGAAAATTCGGCATGTCCCACTGAAAATGTCGTGTAGATAAAATGCTATTTTCAATATTAGGGTTTATTTAAACGGACTGCCTAACGTTTAAATGACCATTTTCGCGTAAATTTTCAAAATTTCTTTTATTCGTATTTATTAGCCACCCACGGGGAGGCTTATTCTTTCAATCTCTATCATTTTTCATGTTTATGAAAAGTCACAGCAATCCATCGTTGCCACAGGTTAATCTCGGAAAATGAAACATTTGAAGTTACTGAAAAAAATTAATAGCTCAAAAAGTATTTGTCACAAAATCGTTAGACAAACTGCGTTAGAAAGGAAAAAAATTGTTTTTTTATTGATTTAAATTTCAAATCGAATGATTATGCCGTTTTCCAAATAATGAATTTCAAAAATTACCAAACTTCACATTGAAGTACCATAACGAAACCTTCACGCGTAAAAAGATAATGATAACGGTTGTTGCTTTTGGTCGAGAATGGACCAAACGATGTTCGCATTTTACTATTTTAACCGTTTTTAACGAAATTCTGTTACTTTAGAAGACTTTTTCTTTGAATAAGCAATAGAAATGCATAAAATAGTTACAAAAATGTTAAAATTACAAAAAAGGATAGATGCAAATTATCAGATATGAAAAATAAAAAAGAAATTTGGTACTTTCGTGTTATAGCAGCCACCAAGCATGAAATATTTTTGTTTCTGTTTTCATTACTATATTGTAAATTTGGTACTTTCGTGTTATAGCGGCTTCCAAGGATGAACTGCCAAGCGGCCAAGATTTATCGCCAAATTATAAAGCATGTATGTCATTATAATAATATATGATATATATATATATATATATATAACATTTCTGTACGTATGTGGCCAAGTTATAGACATATATGATGCATATATGATGTATATATATGACATGTGTATATGATGTATATACGACATATAAAACATAAATAATATGTGTATAATCACATATATGGCACATATAGGAGTGTTTGGAATATATATGTAATAATAAAAATTTTTCGCCCTATTTCTTTAGTTAAATTATTCCAAATTCTTCAATTCTTTTTTCCCTCTCTTTTTAAAATATCTCTTAAATCTATTTTGTATTTTATTCCATAACTTAATCAAAATATTCTGTTATTTATCATTCTAAAAATCTTAATCTGTTAAAAGCTACACGTATTTATTAAAACCTTATTCTCTTAAATTGCAACACTGCCTCTAAACGCACATGCCTAATTTCTTCTTTTGAGACATTTAATTTTTATTCTTTGGAACTTTTATAATACCATTTTTATTTCTATTTAATTCATTCGGCATCCCATGATTCCAAGCGGTTTTCGCGCCCAAAGGCCTTTTTACCTTTTTAATTTGCCGCTTCTGTTAAAGAGTTTTAATCATACGTCAGAGACACGTCTTCGTGGCCTCATTTTTTCATCCATTAGCGAGAAAGCTCCGCCTTCTTTATCCCCCTAGCGCCCTCCGAACATGGATGCGAGTGGACCAGCTTGTTCGCGCGTTTTGTACCTTTGGGCCAAATTTTGAAGTATTTATACGGTTACACTGGCTTCGGAGACAGAATTTACACGAATTAGTGGTTGTCATCTAATTGCCGTCACTGGGGAGTCTACACTAATGCATCGGTAGTATGTTCTTCAAGCTCTGCTAATTCTTCAAGATCTTCAAATGTGTTCAGTTTTTAATGAAGCGAAAGTTGGTGGAGTTGCTTTCATCTCTGTGATCACAATAAAGCCACTGCTCATCTATTAAGTTATTAAGTCTTCTTTTTAATGTTTTTGGGAAATTTCTTCTGGATTTCACCGCCTCTGCTCAATTTTTACGACTGCTAATACACTACGATTTCCGATGTGATATACTTCGAGATTTGTCTTCATGGTGAGCGACTCGAAGTGATGCCCTGTCCGGGTGTCATGACTACATTTCAACGATCTCGACTGCGGCTACCTCGATATGATTATCAGGTAATTTTAGTGGTTTCGGACTGAGATGTTCCGATTGTCTGGTGGAAAGAACGTTCAAGTCGACAGCAATAGCGATCGTCTATAATGTGCCAATTTTCGACAGGAATTTATCATATATATATGCGTATATAGGATGCCAATATAAGCTTTGCGATGATCTTGGCGAAATCATAACTCCAACCTTGGCATAATCATGGGAAAGGTTCAGTAAGACCTTTTTGGTGCTCCCCGCAAATGTAAACCCCATGTAAATCCCTTCATGTAACATATCAATCGATAGGTCTCGTCAAGCACTATGGTCTGGTCCTACTCTCCGCCTCTCACTCCCCCCTCCCTTAAGAAACATAATTCTCTGTTTCAACTTTTTTTAAATTTTAGTTTTTCCCATCTTTCTCAGCCCCTTTAAGCCCCACAGCGGACGTAGGCCTCTTCTAAAGGATCCAACGAAGTTAAAATCGTCGAGGCCGACATTTCTAAGAGGGTCCCGAGGCCCTATCTCCCATAGGATCGGAGTTACCCCCCCCCACGGGGGAGACATTCAATGTGTTCAAACCCCGTCATGTACCATATCAAAAGTTTGATCTCATCAAGCACTTTTGTCTGGTTCTACTCTCCCCCTCCTTCTCTCTCGTCTCCTGTAAGGAGCACTTTTCTTATTTATTTTTTTCAATTTCTCATATTTATTTTAGTTTTTTCCATTTTTCTCTGTTCCTATGGGCCGGACAGCTCCAAAATTTCACCAAAATTAGCTGTAAACCGCCTAAAGGTTATTACCCCCCCCGTTTCTTTTGGCGCCCTCGGTTTTTACGTATCTCTCTTGGGGGGGGGGGGCGTCAGAGGGGCGAAAAGGGGGATCCCTTTTAAAGTTCCATCTCTCAATTGCAAGGGAGGATTCATTTTAAATCGGGTCTCGTAGAGCACTTGTGTTTTGTATAGCTCCCTCCCCCCCCCATCGCTTTCAAAGATCCCGTCAATTAATGCTAACTCATCATTTGTTAAACAACTTCTCTTAGCTATATCCATCGTAAAAGCTGCTATCATAGAACTTTCCATTACCTTTTTTAGGTTATCTATTAAGTGCTAAAATGCCTTGAACCATTAAAAACAGTTTAAAGGTGTCATTAAGCCAACACATTTGTAAACAACAACTACCTCGCCATGTCTCAGCCCATTGGAGCCACATCTTTTTACTATTATATTTATTAAAAATACTTCTAGTCACCGAATCTTTTTAAAACTTGGTGTGTTCGTGCCTAATATGTTCCACCAGCCTCACAAAAAATCTTAGAACGCTAGCTAAATTCTAAAGTGGAAAAGCTGGCGTATGCTAACATTTTTTTTTTTGTTTTTTTGACGAGTTAGACTTGGTTGAAAAATTCTCAACGATAAAAGCCGTGGGTGGCCAATCTATATTCTGTCGTAAGGTAGAATTTTTCTCGCTTGTTCATATTTATTTCTTTTATTCGTATTACTGCTTATTTTACTGCGTATTACTGTTAATTTTGCGGTATAATACTGACAGCTGGGGTGGTAATATTATACTGTAAATACTGTAAAATCAACATTTATTTATTTATTTATTTTTTGCAGTGTATGAATTTTGTAAGGTTTTCAGTAATGTAACATCTTTAATAAGATTCACTTCAAACAATTACTAGCCTATATATCAGAATGTAATTCAAATTCTTTTGCGTGTCCTTGTAAGTGTCCTACACTTCGTTTTTTATTGGGAACCTGCTACAGTGAGCCTCAAAAACATACATGAATTTCATTGCATTTCAAAGTTAGAGCGTGGACAAACGGTGTGACAGACAGACGAACTGAAGTCATAAACATTCTTCAATTACGTTGGAAAGTGTTAAGGGGCTACTTCACTCAGTCGAAAACACCCGCTCGCTAATGTTAATCTTATGGGGGGGGGGGGATATTTTACTATATCTCGTTCGCATTTTAATATTTTTAAATAATTTTTTTTTTTTTTTTTTTTTTTTTTTTTTTTTTTTTTTTTTGCATTGGATAGCTGAGATTGATCTCTATGCAGGCCTTTTTGTACTTTTTCGATTTTGATCACAAGTTTTAATTATTAAGATACTTTCACTTTCGGAACCGGTTTCGAAAATGAAAGTATCCTCAATAAAACAAAAAACTGCAACCGAAATCGAAAAAGTAAAAAAGGGCCTGCATAGAGATCGACCTCAGCTATTCAATGCAAGAAAAAAAAAGTCATTTAAAAATATTAAAATACAACCGAGATATCGTAAAATATTTCCCCCATAGGATTAACATTAGCGAGCGGATATTTTCGACTGAGGGAAGTAGCCTCTTAAATAAAAGAAATATCAGAATAGGAGTATCCATTCAAAAGTTATTCATAGGCATTCATTAAATAGAAAACAAAAAAGAAAAATCATGCATCAAGCATAGATTAGGAAAATTTTCCATCATTTACAGAATACTTTAACAAACCTTCGCTGTTTAATAAGGTAAATAATATATTTAAGAAAACATTTTAGAAAACGCTAAACCCATTTTAAAACCAGGTTTCAGCAATTGCAGGCCATAGCTAGAAATGTACTCCCATTCTTTTGTGCAGCCTTGTATATAATCTATAGATTTCTATATACTCTATATAGTAAGCTGCAATTTAGTTTAGTAAAAGAAAACACATAACATAATTGAAAATTCACCTCTAGCAGTTTCTACCAATAGGCGAAACATATTTTAATTCTTTTATACAGCGCTGTATACTACCGTAAGATTTTTACACACGTCACATATTAAGATAAATTTTAATTCAGGCGCTGAAAATGATTGCAATCACACTTACCAGAAATTATAATACAGAGGCAGCGATGTATCCAGTTCTTTGCGTGGCCCTGTTCTTTGATTTTCAATGATTTTCTTTATATTAAATTAATATCTCTTAGTATACTAAATATATTTCACGTTCGACATGCATAACTCGATTAAAATAAAACCTTTAAGTAATTTACGTTGATACACAGTAATGCTTAAGAATTCTTTTGTGTAGCATTCATACATACCACATAGTATGCAAAATTTTAGTTAAACGCATATCTAACTGAAACCGCACTTCCAGTAATTATCGCTTATTGATAATATTTCGGATACAGTACTGTAACCGAAATTTTTTGAGTGTCACTGTAAATGAACGATAAATGCTACGCACATAGCACATCGTATTATACAACAAGTATTTGTAGTAAACTTCAGTAATGTATATCAATTTCATTATATTTCAAATAGTGTAACATAATTCAAATACGCTACAGACAGGTTTTCCTCGTAAATTAATTATGTAACCGAATTCTTCTCTGTGACACAAATAAATGAATGATAAATTCTTTACACTCCATATTCTACAGAAAGCATGTTTTAGTGCAGACTTAGAAAATGATATCAGTTTCAATATGTTTGTAATAGTGTAACAGGATAAAAATGCACCGCAAACGATTTCCCCCCATAGACCATATATAACGGAATTTTTTGAGTTATCTGTAAACTAATTATAAGTGCTAGACGTGTTATATTCGATAGTAAGCATCTTGTAGTGCACTTCAGCAATGTATATAAATTTCAATATATTTGAAATAGTGTAACATCCATAAAATACACTGCAAATGATTTTTCCCATAGACAATAATGTAACGGCATTTTTTGAGTGCCCCTGTACACGAAGTATAAGTGCTACAAACTTCATTTCAATACCGAACATGCTACCAAACCTCAGTAACATATATCAATTGCATAGCAATCCGAGTATATTTACGCGAGCACAGACAGACAGACAGAGAAACTGAATTCATAAACACTTTTCAACTGTGTTGGAAAGTGTTACGAAAAGAAAATTACAGTAACTAAAGGATGTATCAAGTATTTTATTTACAAAAATCTAACTTTTTAAAATAAAAAGTGCTTTTTAATTCTTCTTTCTATTATTTTTATTTTTGTTCGGTAAGATGTCATAAATAAACACGTCCACATTAATTAAAATTTTATTTTTGCGGAATTTCTAAAATGCTAAAAAAAATTAGTACATTGTTATTTAAAAAGTCCTTTTTTTCCAAAGAGATAAAAGAATTTCGAACATAAAAGCTCATTGTCTGGAAAAATATAAATTAGATCATGTTCTCAATTTCTTATTTAAGTTTTTCTTTGTGTACTTAGATAAGACAATCATTTTATACAAATTATTCGGCAAAGCTTAAAGCAATTTAGCAATTATCACATTCTTGGAAAACTAATCAAATATTTTGAGTATAAAACAGTGTAGTGATAATTGAATCTTCTCAGATTTTTTTTTTTTTTTTTTTTTTTGGAAGAATTTTATTAGTAGCTTCTGGGAATTAGATACTATCATCCATCTGTCGAATTATACGCAAAATAAAAAAAAAAGTCTATATTTATGAAAAGCAAATTATCTTTAGCTCCTTTTATAGCGACAGAAGTAGGTAATATTTTTGTTTATTAAAAAAACTTAAAAAAAAAAAATCTAAAAAGCACTCCGATTAAGGAAGATTAATCAATTTAAATTCACACCTATTAAGTTTTAGTTGAATTGGGATTTATGTTTAAACGCAAACAGTCCAACAAGCAATGAATTAAAAATTTGAATAAAATGTCTGATTTTATTTGTTATACTCTTATAATTACATCATAATGATTTTTTTAATTAATTTTTTTTTTAAATTTGAATAAAAAAGTTTAATAATGAACTGTTAAATGTACTTATAGTAAACCTACATAAATAATTACGATAAAAAAATCAGTTCTACATTAACTTCAGAAACGATTATTATTTTTAATTATATTTACCGTAATACTATATTTTATAAATTTTTGACTTTTTACATCTTTAAAAAATTAAATTTCTTTTATCTGATGAAAATGAAACAATTACTAGCATATAATCAAGTTAAATAATCAATATAAAGTTATCAATTAAGGCCCTAATATTTGTAATTACGAATTGAAACATCAGCGAAAATTATGTCACTTTGACACAATTATATTAATTATTCTTTCACTTAACTTTGTTTTTCTGCGTAAAAATGGAATTTTGTAATTTATATTTTCACTTATTTCTTGACATTCTAGAGTTATACAAAATTATGTACACATATGTGTTTCCGATAAATATACAACATTTTAATACTTTTACAACTTATCCTAAAAGAATTTTAAAGCATATTTCCGAATGCCGGCCGCAGATGATAAATCGCCAAATAATCTTTATGGTTACAACTTTACACGACTTCAACAATGTAGTTAATGATGCGCAAATCACCGTTGCCAAAATATGTCAACTGACTGTGAAACTGCAACAACGAAATATTTTAAACGCTAAAATGTAGAAAATATAAATAAAAGATAAAGAGTGTAGTAATTCTCTTAATAAAGACTATGTAATCAATTAATAGTTTCGTATTGATTAAATTATGATTATACGTTAAGATAACAATTTAGAAACCTGAATTGATTGTTTATATAATGTTTTTTCCCTGTTGCCATATCTTAAAAAAGAAGCAGAGTAAAAATTATAATTTAAAAAATAAATTAACTTGTTCGCGCTTTCTATGAAGCATAAATCATTAAAGTGAATTTTCCATAATCTGAATTTAACTCAAATTAATGTAATTAACGAAATTTTTTTGGAATAACATCAATTGCAATCATAAAATTAGGCATGATTTTTAAGATAAATATTGAATGCTTATAAAATAATGATTTTTTTAAAAACTATTTTTACTTTTATTGTTTTAGTTTATAAATGAAAAAAAAAAAAAAAAAAAATATATATATTTGATTCTAAAATAACGCTATTTTCACCGGCGCAAACTTTCACACGTACTTTTTACATTTTTTATCCATGTATATTTTAATGCGTAATACGAGGTTCATCCAGAAAATAAGTTTCCCACATCGCAAAAAGAGGGCTCTGCAAAAGGCACAAGCCGGGTAGATTGTGGGTGTGGCTATCACATGCGGCAGTTATGTGATAGCCAGGCAGTTATGTGATAGGCAGTTATGTGATAGTACCATCACTTCCCGATCGCTTGCATTAACGTTGTTGCTATGCGCGAAGATGTCGTTTCTCATTTCTTCTCTCGCCGACTGTGAGGTGAGGTCCATAATAAAGTTTTGGAACGCACAGAAGGTTGCGCCGATCGAAATCCATCATCAGTGTGTCCACGACAACGATCGTCTACATACGGCGAATTCCACAAAAAATCTGCTGCAGAAGTTTTGCTGGGAGATGTTTAACTATCCACCCTATAGTCCTAATCTTGCTCCCAGCGACTTCCACCTGTTCTTGCACCTGAAGAAATTCCTGTTCGACCATCACTTTCCCACTGACGAAGACGTGCAGTCAACTGTGACAGGCTGGTTCCATTTCCAAGCAGCACATTTCTATGACCCTGGACTACAAAAACTTATCCCACGTTATGACGAGTGTTACACTTCCGCTGGTTTTTATGTTAAGAAGTAGCTGAAACATTGCTGTATCTTTTGCGATAAATCTTTCCAGGTATTTATGTATGTTTATTTTTACGGGCAGTGGGAAACTTACTTTCTGAATGACCCTCGTAGATATTTCGTAGATATTTCCTGCAAAATTGACGTCATATTTTAACAGCGTGAACGTTGCCTGCGGACAATTTTTGCGCTTCACTTTACATTCTAATCTCAGTACCGGCCAGGGTTCAAAATATCCTGATATTTTCGAAAATATCAAGAATATCCGATATTTTGATATATATTCGATATTTTTAATAAATATCCGATATTTTCAAAATAGTCAATGTATTGATGATTATAAATATTTTCAGACTGGAAAATAAAATATTAGCATGAAAACTTAATAAAACAATATTCTAAATTAAAATAGAAGTGTAAATGCTTAAAAGTGATAAACACAAAACAACAAAAAGGCTTATAAAAACATTTTAATTTGATGATCGACATGTTTCGAAAGCACAAACGGCGCCATCATCGAGATGTACACGATAAACAAACTATTCTCGCAAAAAGTTGAATTTTTCATTTTTTAAAGTTTAGTTTCAAATATATATCATAACACACTCACATTTCGTTAAAACATATTTTTGATTAAAATTTGCTGTTAATTAAAAATTAAATCAGCATTGTTTTCATAAATGGAATGAAAGGTTTTCCTCAAATTAGTGTTGCCATAAAAATAAAATATCGCATTGATGCTCACCAATGATTATGAAAAAACAAGTACATAAAAGATAAAGTATGATTTTTTCCGCACAGGTTTATTTTAAATTTATGGTTAAAAGCAAAATTGAAATTGAAATGTTTAGAAGAAAAAGACTCCATCGATCGATGGAAGCAGCGGTATTTAAGGTGTAGAATGAAGGATATGCTTGTTATATTAGATTAAATTGTATTTTACATGCATTCAATTTATCTTCTTTTTTTTTTTTTTTTTTTTTTTTTTGCAAGAAGTAGATGACGCAATCTTCTAATGCAGTTAAAATACGATTGTTCTTTTTATTTCTCGCGCGTGTCTTTTGCTATCTTCGATTAGTTTTTACTATAACTTTGATCGGATAAATGATATGATATTCTGGATTGACTCATGTTGTTTTCAGATATTTTTATTGCTTAATTTTTCTTTAGAAGTTTAAACCTGCATCTGAAAAATATTGTATATTGATAAAAGATATCAGACCACAGTGCTAAATTTTCGCTCGGATCCACCGGATATTTACTACTCTTATCCACTTTTGCGCGTAAATAAAAAAACTGCGAATAAGACAATTTTTTTAATTATTTCTAATAATCACGTTTGGTTATTATGATGTTATAAAAGTAAAGTTTTCTATCTTTAACAGAATTTTATACATGCTAAATTTCTAAAATGATCCGAAATTTGTTGAACATTGCTGTTTAGAAAGTCATTTTTTCAAGGATATAAAAACATTTTGAACATATAAGCTCATTGTCTGGAAAAAATGCAAATTAGATTATTTTCTTAGTTCTTCATTTAACTTTTTCCTTTGTGTACTTAAATAACACAATTATTTTATATTAGTTTTTCAGCCAATCTTAATGAGATTTGTGATTATCTTTAAACCGTTAATACATTCTTGGAAGACTAATCAAATTTTCTGAGAATAAAACAGTTTGGTGATAATTGAATTTTCTCAGATTCTTTTTCAGTGCTTTGTTAGCAGCTTTTTCTACTTAGATAGTATCTTCTAGCAGTTTAACTACGCATAAATACAGAACACTCGAATAAAAAGTGATGCATAGAGTTTAGTATGAAAATTTTAATACATTTTGGAAAAGAAAATTTATTTATTTCAATTTTATTTTCCCTTTTTACTTTCTTCTATCTTTACAAGAAGAAAGCATTGGATTCATGAAAATTTTCGACTTCCGGTTTTCGACGGATTTATACGTTTTAGAAGGTCCTGAACACGATTTGACTGTTTTTAGAAAATGTCTGTCTGTGAATCAGTCTGTCTGTCTGTCTGTATGTGACAAAAAATTGTAGGCGCTCTATCTCAAGAACTAATGCACGAAAATTAATAAAACTTTATATTAAGTTAGTCCCTGATATAAATTAGTGCTGATTAGTTTTTGGTGAAAATCGCCCAATAGGTGATGCTTGCTATGCTGCATTTTTCGCGATTTCCGCAATAGCTCTATCTCAAGAACTAATGTACTGATTTTCATCAAACTTCAGATTCCTTTAGACACGTTGACATAAATAGACGCTGATTACGTTTTGGTGTAGATATCCCAACAGGTGGCGCTGGAATACCACTTTTTGCATGATTTTTACGATAGCTATATTTCAAGAACATGCACGGAATTTCATCAAACTTCAGATTCTGTTAGACTTTGACATAAAGAGATGCTGCTGACGTTTTGGTTGTAAATAGCCCAACAGGTGGTGCTGCTATGCTACTTTTTCATTATTATCAAGATAACTATATCTTAAGAACTAATGAACGGATTTTCATCAAACTTCAGATTCAGTAAGACGTTAACATAAGTTGTTGTTGATTAGGTTTTGGTCTAAATCTCCCAACAGGTGGCGCTGCTATGCTACATTTTGCAGGATTTACCCAATTTAGCAATAGACATATCTCAAGAACTAATGCACGGAATTTAATAAAACTTTAGATTCAGTTAGACCTTGATATAAATTGGTGCTGATTCTTTTTAGTGTATGTGAAACCTGCGTGATTTTGGGATTGGTACATCCGACTATTTATGTATATTGCAGCACAAATTTGCGAGTAAAAAAAAATATTTTAATAATTCTTCTTTTAAATTAAATGTTATCATTTAGTAGTCTCAATACACATAAGAAAATAGAATATGCTTATAAAAAGTGAAAGAGAATGCTTAATCTAATGGCTGCATTTTGGCAGATTTTTGTGTAATTATATGCATTAAAATATCTCATAATTTAATATATTCATAAATAATAAGTTACAATAAGTTAGCTCTAAAATATTAGACGTATTGTTTCTTTTAAAATAATGTATCCATAATTTCTCTCTCTCTCTCTTTCTCCATTTTTTTTTTTTTTTTTTTTTTTTTTGCTCTTAAAATATTTCGAATATAAATTTCTATCATTGTGTTTTGTTAAAACGGATTGTCTAAAATGCTCATGCATTTGTTTTAAATTGTTGTTTCAAAAGTCATTTTTTCAAAGAGATAAAAGAATTCGGAACATAAAAGCTCATTGTCTGAAAAATTGCAAATTAGATTATCCACTTAGCGTCTCATTTAATTTTTATTTTTTGTGTGTATTTAGATAACAAAATTATTTCATACCAGTTCGTCAGCCAAACATAACGAGATTTGTGATTATCTTTAAGCCATTATCACATTCTTGGAAGACTAATCAAATTTTCTGAGAATGAAACAGTTCGGTGATAATTGACTTTTCTCTGTTTTTTCTTTATTAACAGCTTGTTTAAATTATATATTATTATTATCTAGCTATTCAATTTCTCGAAAGAAAAATCAGATCAAAGACTTAAAACATATGAGGGAAAATATCCATGTTTCTAAACTATATTAAGAAGATCGGCAAAAAGGAACGATGGTTTTATTATTATTATTATAATGATGATATATTATGATTTATGATTATTTTCGACGATTTTATTTTAAAATTATCTAGAGTGACTCCATTCGACTTTCCAAACACTTTGCAGAATACTCTGTACGTTCAAATAAATAAATAGTTTATTTTAGAAAGTGGCTGTACGTATATAACGTTATCAACTTGTTGGAAATTTTGGACACCCTTCCATCTTTACGATATCATACGTTATCATTGCTCGACCCCCCCCCCCCCTAATAATATCGTTATCAGTGCCTAAAAATTATTTTTATTTTTAGATTTTTTTCTCTTTTTAGGCGCGTGTAATTATATAAATACGTAGCACCTATTGTCGTCGTCTGGTCCGTCAGTCTGTCTGTCTGTCCGTCCGCATATAACAACGCAAAAACTACCCAACCGAATGGTTTGAAATTTGATATATGTTATCTTTGCAGAATTTTGTCGAGACATTTCAAATTTTATGAAAATCGAATCAAAACTTTAGAAGAAATTAATAAAAATATTTATTAAGAAATTTGAGTTTTTTTTTTTTAAATCGCTGCTTTCTTGTTATAGGAGCTTCCGAGGTTTAATCGTCAAGCGACCGAGATACTTATTGTATTACAGAAATTAATCTGCAGACGATATAATCCATTTCACAGAATAAAAAAAAATATCAAGATCTGAATATTTTTATGACTAGCTATAGCACGAATGCACCTCATTTGTCACGTGTGACGTACACCAACTTGTTTTTTTTTCTTTTATACGTTTGCAGTGATATACAGGTATGTGATTATAAATTTATTATTCGGATACTTTACTGATTTAAATGAAGAGAAGAAGTTGATAAAATAACACTTTTATATATCAAATACCTTTATAACAAATAACATTTTAAAGAAATACTTACTATTTAAAAGTATTTAATAATAGCTTTATTTTACATAATGCATTCAACAGTACTATTGTCTTCTTGCACTTTGCCCCCCCCCCCCCCAACAGGTTGGCAACATTCATCCCCACTTTTTACTAGTAAACATAACAAGTATCATTCCGAACTTGGTTTATCTAATAACGAATTATATGAGCAAGAGCATATGGCAGAAAAATAGGAATGTCAAATGTTGGGATATTCCATTTTTTGGAATGAAATGATTCTATAATCATTTAATTTAATTATTTTAATAATAACCTTTTCTTTTCATTAAAAAAAAAAAAAAAACACGTGAGCAACATTTTTCCACATTTTTTACTAGTAAACATAACAAGTATCATTTCGAACTTGGTTTATCTAACAACAAATTATATGAGCAAGAGCATATGGTAGAAAAATAGGAATGGCAAACGTTGGGATATTCTCTTTTTTGGAATGAAATGATTCTAGAATCATTTAATGATTTTAATAATAACTTTTTCTTTTCATTTAAAAAAAAAAAGGTGAGCAACATTTTCCCACATTTTTTACTATTAAACATAACAAGTATCATTTCGAACTTGGTTTATCTAACAACGAATTATAGGAGCAAAAGCATGTGACAGAAAAATAGGAATGGCAAACGCTGGGATATTCCATTCGATTTTAATAATAACTTTTATTTTCATAAAAATAAATAACAGATTTAAAAAAAAGAAACTGGTCTAAAGAAAAAGTTACCAAAAAAAGAAAATTTAGGTTGGATAAAAAATGATAACGAAATCAAAAGACAATCCCCCCCCCCCGCCCCTTCCTAGAGATATCTCACGATATCGTGTGCCCTGCAGCGAAATGCTGGTGGTCCCAGAACGACTCAATTGGAGGATCATTCACATATAATAAAACAAACTAAAACACAAAACAAAAACACAACAGATGTTAGAATCAACGGAAAGTTATTTTAGAACCACTATTGGACTCTTAAGGCTGCTCGTCAGTAAACTTCCCGATTCCCCTCGCTAATGTTATTCCTATGGGCGTAGGATGCATTCGTATTTTTAAAATATGTCCTCGGAAAATTAATATTTTTAACTTCTGTTTTCTTTGTACTGTTCTTAAAGAATGTCTCTTTTTTTTCTTAGTTGTCAATTTTTTTCTAAAATATATACTGAATTTTATATGAAATGTTAAAATCTTATTCAGTTTCGCTAAGATTTTAACACATAAAAATATAAATTAAGCACATAGTTTAGAAATATTTTGATAACTAAGAAAAAAAGAGACATTCTTTAAGAACAGTCCACAGAAAACAGAAGTTAAAATATTAATTTGTTGGGGAGATATTTTAAAAATATGAATGCATCCTACGCCCATAGGAATAACATTAGCGAGGGGAATCGGGAAGTTTACTGACGAGCAGCCTTAAGGGCATAGAGAACTCCTTCAAGAACGCTAAAGAAGCGGTCCCGATGGAGATTAGTAGCGTGAAAGTTATTCATAGACTCCTGCTAGTCCCAACTGCCAGGCATAGAAAGCTCTGGCTGCGCATAGACGCGCTGGACTGGTTTCCACCTAAGGTCGGACTTAGGTCTGGACGCCGTCACTTGACTGACGAGCCTCCAGCCCGGTTTCTCATAAACGGTCGGTCCAAGAAGAGGTTAAGATCCCCTCCCAGAGAAGGTGATACGAGCCACAGACCTCGGACCTGAGGAGTCCTTCGGGACTCGAACCACTCTTGGTCAAAGGGGCTCTTCTCTTTCCAACCGAAAATTGAGGGTAGCTCACAGCTACTCCAGCTACAGAGGGAGTCGCAAGGGTCAATCGGGAAAGAGGTTTACTTGGGGCGCTCGACAATCACCCACATCTTCCGTCTCGTCTACTTTCACCCACCTGCCAGTACCGAGGGATGCTGCACGCCGCCTCACGCACTGGACAGACGTCACAACGGAACCACAAGTGATGCGGCACCACCCAGATTGGCGAACGGGATAAAAAAAATGGGTATTTCATATGGATAATTTCATAAGGATAAAATAATATTTCATAATATATGCATTTTGAAATTTATATATTATGATATTTATATATTATGATATTTATATATTATTTATATAATATTTGAAAAAAAAAATATATAATAATAAAAAATTAACAAAAATCAATTTCTATGCGCTTTATATATGCGAATCCAAATTACAGCTCATTATGTCAGGTGGTTTGGAGTTTGGTTTTAAAAGCTAATCGCATTGCAATTAGTTTGTGAAGTAGTAGTTTTGTAGTAGCAGTTAGTAGTAGTAGCTAGTAGTGGTAGTTTTAGGTTTGTAGTTAGGTTTTTGCTTTGTAAATATTGCAGTGAAAACCCCGAAATCAGTCAAAACCTGAATAAACTAGGGAAAACGGGTTTTTTCTAGTGCTCTAAATTAGAACGCATTCTAACTGGAATAAATCAGTTAACCCCTTGAGAAGCACCGATATATAATATATACCACTTTTTAATATATAACTTTGCCACCAGTATTATTACATATAAATATTTATTTATATTTTTTGCAAATTAAAAAGGTAAAAATTCATTATTTAAATTTACTGGTGTCTAAAACTCACAAAATGTAGCATTTTTAGACCACGTGCTTGCCCTCCAAGGGGTTAAAACGCGTTTTAAATGGAGCTCTCAGTTAGAACGCGTTTTCCCTAGTTAATTCAGGTTTTGACTGATTTCTGGTTTTCACTGTAACATATATATGTTACTAGTAATCCTAGTGCTCTAAGTTAGAACGTGTTCTAACTGGAATAAATAAGTTAAAACACATTTTAATTGATTTATATCAATAATTTTTGATAAATAAAAATAATATTGTCTAACAAATCAGTCAAAACCCGTATAAAACGGGTTTTTCCTAGCCTTCTAAGTTAGAACGCGTTCTAACTGGAATAAATCAGTTTAAACGCCTTTTAACTGGAGTTCTCAGTTAGAACACGTTTTCCCTAGTTAATTCAGGTTTTGACTGATTTCTGGTTTTCACTGTAACATATATATGTTACTAGTAATCCTAGTGCTCTAAGTTAGAACGTGTTCTAACTGGAATAAATAAGTTAAAACACATTTTAATTGATTTATATCAATAATTTTTAATAAATAAAAATAATATTGTCTAACAAATCAGTCAAAACCCGTATAAAACGGGTTTTTCCTAGCCTTCTAAGTTAGAACGCGTTCTAACTGGAATAAATCAGTTTAAACGCCTTTTAACTGGAGTTCTCAGTTAGAACACGTTTTCCCTAGTTAATTCAGGTTTTGACTGATTTCGGGTCTTCTCTGCAAGATAACTATTAAAAGGAATTTAATGTTAGGAGTTCCAAAGTTTACATCTGCATAATTTCTAAACTATATTTGAACGAATCACTTATCTTTTTATGTCCGAAGGTAAAATTTACCTAAGAATCCAAATATGATGTCAAAATTGGCTGTTAGTATTAAACATTTTAAAGTCTGTTATAATTTCATTATGGTGACTGTCTCCAAAGATTTTTTAAAAATAAAATTAAAAGATACATAATAGCCAATCGAATGGCTATTTACAAGTGCTTACTTTTGAAATGTAGTATATTCTTAAATAAATCTTCTTCTTATATATTTTACAGGATCTTGCAATTTAAAATAGGCGGAAACTTATTTTACAAATTAGTGGAATTCAAAAATAAGCACCAGTAGGAACAATGTTTTCATTTTTCTCCTCGATAATTCGGCAATTAAAATGTATCGCGGTTGTTCTTTCCCTCTATTTTTTCTGATCGATTGTACTTTTATGTACATAAAAATCCATTACCTGAAAATCGAATCGCAAATTGTTTGTTCAAAACCTTCTATATATACTTAGACAACATGATTATTTTAGAACATTTTCTCAGCCGGGTCTTATTTAAGTTTACGATTATCTTTAAACGATTATCACATTCTTGAAAGACTAACCGAATTTTCCTTAAATGAAACAGTTTGGTGATAATTGAATTTTTAGATTTTCTTTCATTATCCCAGTAACAGCTTCTTTGAATTAAATACTTATGTTCAAAATGTTCAATTTCACTTTGAACAAACAAAATGAAGCTTGATAGTTTGAAATGTCTGTATTTTTAACCAGTTTTAAGCAAGAAAAAATTAATTATGTTGATGTATTTTATTTATGTTAAAGATTTATATATGTATAGATATGTATGTTATATATGTACAGATTTATACAGATGTAGATTTATTTATGTTAACATATTATATTTTATGCTATTTATGTATTTTGGAAAGAAAATGTAACAATTTTAATAAAATCTTTTTTTAAAGAAAAATATGATGATCCAAATGTTTAATTATGTGAAAAAAAACTGAATTATAGTATTCAGTGTTATTGATAAAGTTTTGTATTTATAAAATATTTTAATGAAGTATATATTTATATAAACTAGCTGACCCGCCAGGCATTGCCCGGAATCGTGATAATAACATTAAATAAATCGCAAATTTGTATCATTTTATATCTTTAAACCGATTTTGTAAGAATTTATACTTTTAAACGAAAAAATTTTCGAACGAACCTCGTACCGGGAACCCTGCAATATTTATATTTTAAAAAACCGAATGCGTTTTTTTAAAGTAAAATGTACGCTATTTCTAAGTGTTATATCCTTTCCCGTATTTCGACTAAAAATAGCGGATTCAGAATTTTAATGTATGCGATTTTTTTTTTTTATATGGAGTCATTTAATATCTACTTATCTATTTATAATAAAATCCGAAGGCAAGAAAGTGTCTGTAACCATTCCGGGACGGACCAGTCTGGTCTGCGAATCGACCGTAGTTAAATGCCATGTTAGGCTTAATGAAAAACCTATGCTAATATCATGAATGGCTAACATAAGACAGCTAAATGATAATATCTTCTACTTGAAATCATGTCTGTTCAGCATATTTTTCCTATAAAACATGTATATCATATCCTATTATAATATTTTAAGTTCTTAATTAAAAATCCAGATTAAACATCGGAATACCAGATATAGACAAACGAACACTGTTGTGAACAATATTGTTTTGGCGCCATCTACCCGCTTTAAAATGTACTTTTCTACAATATAAACCTTTCACTAATAAAATCTTCATGCTGTATGTTTGCATGAAGTCTTATGAAAATGGAACGCAGATCAACAATCCGTCATTTTTGACGGGGGTTATATACTAGTATATATATATAGTTCTTATTGTCCAATCTGTTTGAAAATTTTATCAGTCATAAATATAATGGTTTCAAGGCCTGTATAAAAAATTCGTGAAAATATATTGATAGTGGTAAAAGCGCTTGTAAAAAAAATTTTTTTTGTTACATCGGGACATTTAATAGTTGAAAAAAAAATAGTTCTTATTGTTCAAACTCTTTAAAATTGTTATCAGTTATAAACATAATGGTTTTGAAGCATGTGTACAAAATTCCAGAAAAACATTTTGATTTTTATTTGTAAAGGGGCTGTGCTTTGTTTTCACTCTTTTTTCGTATCAGGTCATTTAATATTACAAACAAAATAATTTTTGTCGTCCGAACTGTTTAAAATTTTTATGAGTTATAAATATAATGTTTTTGGAAGCCTACGTATACTTTTCATTCAAAAATATGGATATTTAGTTGTAAAAACTTGAGCAAAAGCCACCCGAGTATTCACGTTCTGAGCGAAAATTTTGCAGATATTAATTTTTTTTTTAATACTTCTAATCCCTGAATGTTTCTAGATTTTTATACGTGAAGTAAATCGAGTGTTAGAAAACAATGTGGACCGATTGTGTTAAAATACTGACTTTTAGTTATTTTTAGCGTAGAAGAAAAAGAGTTTCTCCGGAAGATGCGAAGTGACTTCCAATCGCCAATTACTTTAAAAGGATTAATATTTGTATTTTTGAAAACAATTTGCATCGTCCTACAGAATAAGGCATCCGAATTAAGTAGGTATTTCCATAGCTGCCAACTTTTACGCTTTTTTGCTACCACTAAAAATTAATAAAAATTTTTGTGTTATTGAATTACATGATTTCGACGATTTAATAAGCTAAAATTTACTATAAAATTTTAGTGGTAGGAAAAAGGCATAAAAGTTGGCAGCAATGGTATTTCTCATTTTTCACGATGCGAGCTTCGGAAAAAAACGGGGAAAAAACCCACAAAATCGAACTTTTTTGAATTTTTTCTTTGAAAGGATTAAAATTCATATTTTCTAATGCAGTTTGAGGCGTTCGAAACTAAAAAAGTATAAAATTTAAGAATAGGTTTTTAGTTTGTCCGTATTTCAAACGGTTCGACTGATGTGCACTTAGAAAGACGGGGAAAGAAAAAGCCGCTTTCACACTTTCGGATCTTCCCTGCTTCGGATTCTTCAGCCGCCGCGCTGTGAGTTTTCACGCCATTTTGAGATAATACATTAAAGTATACATGGATACGTTTTTAGTTCATATCTTGTTTAATTAACAAAAAAATTAAAATTCTGAGCATTCCTCTGACTGTACTTGAGACTCAAAAGATGCACCTCAGAAGAATGCACCTTCTGAATGCTTCAGAAGAATGAACTTTTTCTACTCTAGCCAGCCAGCTAGCCAGACGCACAAACATCTTTGTTTTATTAATATAGATATCAAAACATGTTTTTAGTATTGTTTTTAATCATTTTAGTTCAAGGTAAAAACAAAATTACGAAAACTCATTTTTTTTTCCAATTCCTTTTTATTTGACATGTTTTTATGAATACATTCAAAGTTTTGTGAATTATAGTCACTATTACTGGAATTGGGCTACAAGGCAGTGTACAACCCTAAACATTTATTTATTAGTTACATGAAATTCTGACTTTTATATTCAATCGATCTACATTTCTTTTTGCATTTTTAAACAACCGCCGTCGTATTAGAAACATTAAATGTAGATGCTTTGCTCTCTAAGCAAATCAAAATTAATTTTTTAAAATCATCCTATGTAAATACGAAAAAAAAAAAAATTATTTGTTACATTCTTGTGCATTGAATACTGTAGTAAAGTTTATGAAGACATTTTCCCCAACATGCCTTTAAAAGACAGAAATCATCATACACCCCCCACCTCCTCTTAAAAAAAAAAAAAAAATGAAAGTCATGGTTGTATATGACCCTGCGGCCTAAAATGGATTAAATATTTGGTTAGAAAATAAATAATGTTAAAAATACATGCATTTTATTTCTTTTTATGATTATAACAAGAACAGAAATTCATGCGTCAAGCACAGCTTATGAAACACTTTCCAACACATTCAGAATACTGTATAACAAAATTTCACAGTTTACTAAAGTAATCTATTTAGAAAACTCATAACACATTTGGAAACCTAATTTCAGAAATTACTAATAACAGTCAAACAAAATATCTGAATTCTTTTGTGCAGCCCTGTACAGAATGTTTCATTTATTTTGCAACCCAAAAAAAAGAACAATGTACAAACATATAATTTTATTTTACAGAAGTGCTTAAACGACTACAAAAGGTGTTGAAAGTGACCGCTGTCTTCATCTATACATATCTGGGCCTGTTTGAGGTGGTTTTGAGACACAATATGTAATGTGTTTGGTGTGATAGCGTTTATATCTTCCGTAATACAAGTTTTCATTTCAGTAATCGAGGCTACCGGTTCACGGAACACGCGATTTTTCAAATAGCCCCACAAGAAGAAATCGGGCGGTGCCAGGTATGGACTGCGTGGAGACCATAGTCCTTTTGTAGTTAGCCGATTACCAAAAAATTCTTGGAGAAATGACAGAGTGTCGTTGGCCGATGGTCAAGACGCGGTATGTAGTGGCTTGGTGAACGTTTGTTTGTAAAGCTAATTTTCTTACTGACGTGGCCGGTTTCTCTTTGATTTTCGTCTTGATTTCCTTCATTTTGTAGTCAGTTAGGACAAACGACAGACGGTTCCTTCTTTTCAGTTTCACAGTCCATTCTGTTTGAAAATGGTCCACGATTCGTTTAATTGTGCTTTTATTCAGCACCACCGAGTCTGGAAACTTGTTTTCATCTCGTTCCTTGACTGTTTTTTACGAAGACATTCGAAAATAATGTCCAATAATAAACGCCTGTTTTTCTGTACATAGCACCATGACGCAAAACTACCTTTCACTTCGTTCTCCTTAGAACTGAAGTGTCTCGTGCGGTTTTCTAGCGTGTTGATAGTGTTGCTCGCAAACCCCTCCATAGCGCTACATGCGCTAATGGTGTCCGCGTGCACTCGTGTTTCTTTCTCATTTGCTTTCCGTTTACGCGGGTTGCAAAATAAATGAGACACTCTGTATATGATCTATAGATTTGTATGTATACTACACAGTATTCTAAAATTTACTTCAATTAGGTAACACACATCACAATTAAAAATTCCTCTTCAGTAATTTCCGTTAATAAATGGAAATGTACGTGAGATCTTTTCAGTAGACCTGTATATGATCTATGGAATTTATATGCACCAATTAATATGCAAAAAAATAACTACATTTAAAAACGCGCTCAGCAACTGAAAACGCACTTCCAGCGATTATTGTTAATAGACAGTACCGGATTCTCTTGTGTGTCCCTATAAATGAACGATAAATGACGACACACAATATTCCATAGTATTGTAATTCATCTTAGTGATATATATCAATTTCAATATGCTTTAAATAGTGAAACATTATTAAAATAAGCGCAAACGACTGTTTCTCATAGACCGATAAAAAACGACACACAATATTCTATAGTATTGTAATTCACCTTAGTGATGTATACCAATTTCAATATGCTTTAAATAGTGAAACATTATTAAAATAAGCGCAAACGACTGTTTCTCATAGACCGATAAAAAACGACACACAATATTCTATAGTATTGTAATTCACCTTAGTGATATATATCAATTTCAATATGCTTTAAATAGTGAAACATTATTAAAATAAGCGCAAACGGCTGTTTCTCATAGACCGATAAAAAACGACACACAATATTCTATAGTATTGTAATTCACCTTAGTGATATATATCAATTTCAATATGCTTTAAATAGTGAAACATTATTAAAATAAGTGCAAACGACTGTTTCTCAGACCGTAATGTAACTGAATTTTTTTTTAGTGTCCCTGTAAATGAACAATACATTTTATGCACACTATATTCTACGGTAAGCGCCTTATACTGCACCTCAGTGATATGTAACAATTTGAATATGTTTAAAATAGTGTAACATTATTAAAATACGTCGCAAACGATTTTTCTTCATAGACCGTAATGTAACGGAATTCTTTTGAGCGTTCCGGCAAAATAAAACATAAATGCTACACATTTCATTTTCAATACCAAACATGCTATAGTATAAATCCCAAGAACAATTGGATGACAATCCGAGTTATATTTACACGAATTAGAGCACGGACAGACGACAGACAGACAGACCATCCGAATTCATAAACACTTTTCCATTATGTTGGAAAGTGTTAAAAAGAACAAACTTTCTATCTTTTTTACTATGATTATTTTTAATTATTAGAATATTTTGAGTATTGTTGTTTAATTAATGCGGATTTTCTAAATTGTCCAAACATT
Source organism: Maratus michaelseni (assembly GCA_963931845.1). Lineage (NCBI taxonomy): Eukaryota > Metazoa > Arthropoda > Arachnida > Araneae > Salticidae > Maratus > Maratus michaelseni. Next base: position 123,166,427 of record OZ007598.1, read on the forward strand.
TGTTTTAAGTTGTTTAAAAATTATTTTTCAATGAGATAAGAGAATTTCGAACATAAAAGCTTATTGTGTGGAACAATGCAATGTAAACTAGATAATGTTTTCAATTCGTTAAAATACGCCTTTTTTGTGTCGAGACAATATAATTACTTTAGAACAGTTTCTCAACCGGTCGTAACGAAGTTTACAATTATCTTTAAACCGTTATCAGATTCTTGTAAGATTAATCAAATTTTCTGGGAGTAAAAAAATTTGACGATAGAATTTTGTATGTTTTTTTTTTTTTTTTTTTTTTTTTAAATCTCTCAGTGCTTTGTCAGCAGCTTTTTTGAATTAGTATGGCCTACCTAGCTGATTAAATACGCTTAAAAACAGAACAAACAAATATTAACTAAAATGTATAGTATAAAATTTATGCCTTTTAATTAATTTATAAAAAGAAAACAAATTAGTAAATTTATTATTTTTGTATGCATATTGTAGCATAAGTATAAAGACTTTAATAATTCTTCTTTTAAATTAAATGTTTTCATATGCCTGGTTCCTTAAGTGCAAAAAAATAGATAATCTAATAAAATACGAAAGAGAATATTTAATTTTTGTGATAAAGGTTTTCATCATTTTATCAGATTTTAGTGCACGTAGATCAGGCATGTCAAACACGTGGCCCGCCGACAACTTATCTGTGGCCCGCGAAGCCTTTGACATTTTACCTGTGTTTAATATATTTGGTAGGGTTTTTTACTTGTTAGTTAATTCAGAATGCTACCAATAGTTTTGAAAAGTAATATTTTTCTTATTTATTCTTTCATTAAATAAAGGGAATATTTCTCTTCAGAATGACGTAGCATTCTGAATTAAAAAAAGTCCCTCTCATCTGGCATCAGTGGTGTATCTAGACATGTATAACTTAATTTTACATTTTAGCACAAAAAAATTGTGGATTCAAAGATAACCATTCGGAATGTACAAAAGTGTAGGACCTTGAGTCATAAAAATGATCTTCAGTCACCATTTAAAGATTCACAAAGTTTGTACAGTATCTTATATTTTTTATTTGTTTTATGTCGAAACTGTTACTTTATTTTTCTACTCTATTCGAATTCACAACACTTTACAAAATATTATTGTGTATTTATTAAATACTAAGAAATATATTGTAAAATTAATATAATTAAACATATAAATTTAAAAGTTTTTTTTTTTTTTTTTTTTTTTTTTTTTGTAAATGGATTATGTTTTTTAGAAAAAAGGCTCGATTTCGGTAAAGTTTTTTAGCGTAAATTATTTAAATATTTTTTAAATGGGTAAATTTAAAATTTAAAATTTACCCTTTTGGGTAGAAACTGAGTTGGGGACTTTTTCGGAAACAAACACTGATTTGGGAAAAATTTCAGAAACTTTGGGAAATTTGATTTTCGAGTATCTGGCAACACTGAGAAAACATGAAAGATTGACAGCTATACCTTTCCTAGATCAAGATTAACAGAACAGCGAGTACAATCAATTTTTAAAATAAATATAATTTAGAAAATTCAATTAAATTTTATAAAATTGGCTAATAAAATGTAATTGTGAGAATTAATTTTGAAAATTAAAATAAAATAAACTATGTATAATAATAACTTTGGAACTTTACGTGAATATTTCTTTAACATGGCTGTGTTTTGTATGTACAAATTTTATTCTGTGCAATGGTAATACTATTATCTACATTTTCTTAATATGTATATTTAGTATAGTCTAAAAAATTCCAATCCGATTATTTTTGTAATAATGGTAATAATATTATCTACAATTTTTTTTTTTATGTGGCCCGCGAGTTTGCATATAATGCTTAATTTGGCCCGCGGCGGTAAACGAGTTTGACATGCCTGATTTAGATCATTTACTTTTTGGTGTTATCTTTAAATAATAAATTACAACCGGTTTCTCAACTGGTCTTAATGAGGTTTAAGTTATCTCTAAACGATTGTCACATGTTCTTTAATGATTTACCAAATTTTCAGTAAATGAAGTAGTTTTGGTGATAATTTCATTTTCGTACCTTTTCTTTCAATCTTTTATTAGCAATCTTCATTAAATTCGATAGCATCTTCTATCTAGCACACGTAAAATAAATATTAGAAGATTTTGTGTTAATTTGTGATAGCACGTGTATTCATGGAGATATAATGATTTCTTAAAAAAATTCAAGATATTTTCGCACGTTTTTTTTTTATATATAGATGCAAAGTTTTCAACCAAATTTAATGCCAGTTTCAAAAAAAATTATCAAAATATAGTAGAAATAATACAGTGCAGTTAAAATATGAATATATTAAATATTTAATGAAATATGAGCTGTTTGAAAAAAAAAATTTAACTGCGCATGCACGAACTAAACCGAATTTTTTTTTTTTTTTTTTTTTTTTTTTTAATGTTTTAAAGTCAACTCTATAGAGCAACTGTTATAAAAAGATCAGTCGCATATCTTGAAAATTCATAACGATATCGACTCTACAGTGAGCTGAATTTCTGTTGATTTTGAAAAGTAGCCGGAAGATAAGGAATTTCCCACAAATTTTCATTTTTTATTTACTGAGTTCGAACAAAGCAGTTAGTATTTAATGCATGTTAACCCGGAGTGGCCAATCGTTCTTCTACGGGCAATTAAATGGCGGCGTGAGTCAGCCCGGATTGTAGGAGCCTTTCAGAAACCGTGAGCGTCGAAATAATCGTTTGTGTGACATTAGCCTTAAACTCTTAATTAACAAGGATTCCTTTTCATGTTTCTTTTATTTTAGCGAGTCTCCATGATTTAAGATTTAAATTAATAGTAAATTTGAGAGTTTTTTAGAATTTATTTTTCATAATATAATCGTATAATTATTTTTCAGTAATAGAATCGTTAAGAACAAGGTTTTTCTTTTTCTTTTTTTTTTTTTTTTTTTGTCGACATAATTGTATAAATTCCTTTCGCTGAGATGATGGGATTTTTTAAAATTTAAGGCAGGATTCCATTATAGGCAAGTTCAGTTTTCACAGATTTTATTGTATAGAAACTAATAAAACTGCATTTTTTAACAGTATTCTTTCATACTTTGGAAAATTTTCCAAAGTATTAAATATGAATTTATTCAATTATCGATGATGGATTTTCTTTGATTTCGTGTTTCCCCCACGTTGGTGGTTCACGGAAAATATTCCATCTTGTGCTGCGTTTGTAGCCTTGCCAACATATAGTGAGACAGTTCAAGGCTGAGTATCGTTCCCAAGTGGTTCAGTTGGTAGAACGTCAATGCGCTATACTGATGACCCGGGTTCGAGTCTCGGCTTGAGTACATTTTCACTGTTTTGGCTTTACGCCTATTAAGCAATTAAAATTTGATTAGTATTCTTTCATTTTACTAGAAAGATATCTTTCATATTCTAAATGATAAAAATAATAAAAGTGAATGGTAGACTTTCACGCATCTCCTGAACATGCGTTGATGTCCTCCTTTATACTCTTGCGGTCCGCGGGTCACAGTTTAAGAATTGCTGCTCTAGATGCTTCACAAGCTAATAATACTTCTCCACTATCTCTTTCCATTGTAAAAATGATATAATGAAATGTCACACTGTTGGAAATGACACTGTTATGCTCCTTCAAAGTTCACTCTTTTAAATTCGTTTAATTTTCTTTTTCATATCTAATCTTTCATTATACTCAGAAACTCATTTTTAAGATTGTTTTAAGCTCTTATTCCGTAGTCTATAAAAAGCGTTCTGGCCAAAAAGTAACTAAAAAAAAAAAAAAAAAAAAAAAAAAAAACTGCAAAAACCTATTACAGTAATTAGTTGAAGTTCAACTGATAAACTTTGAATAGGAATTTTGAAAAAGAACTACAGAACAAACTTAATTTCATTATACAATCGCTCGAAATAACTTCCGTTATTTTGATATTTGGAAAATGTTTTCTAAAACTAAAAGTTGTATTTTATCACTCTACATAAGTATATAATAAGCTAATAACTATTTCTCCATTATCTCCATACATTTAAAAAATGATATTAGAAAGGCCACGCTGTTGGAAATGACTTTGTTATGTTTCATTGACGTTCTTTCTTTTTTAAACTACCAAAAGGTCAGTTTTTATTGTCCAATCATACATTATAGGAAGAATTCTGACGGAAAAGTTACCGAAATAAAACAGAAAAAGCTACTGTAGTAATTAGTTGAATTGAAAAACTTTCAAAAAGAATTATGATAAAAAACTACAAAAGAAGCTTAATTTCATTATACAATCGCTCGAAATAATTATCCTACTTTTGCTATTTTGAAAATGCTTCCTAAAAGTTTTATTTTAGAAGTCTAGATATATAATAAGCTAATGATGCTTCTCCACTATCTCTTTAATTCTTAAAATGACATAAGATATGTCACATTGTTGGAAATGATTTCGTTATGTTTATTTGCAAGTTGGCTCTTTTTTAAACTACCAAAAGTTTCTTTTTTAAGCTCAAACTTCCATTTTAAAATGCGTTCTGGCGGAAAAAATACTGAAATGTGACTGACAATAATAAGTACTAAGCGCAAAAAAAAAAAAAAAAAAAAAAAAAACTGAAAAAGCTATTATAGTAATTAGTTGAAGTTGAATTGATAAACTTTGAATAAGAATTTTGATAAAGATCTACAAAACAAACTTAATTTCGTTATACAATCGCTCGAAATAACTTCCCTTTTTTTGATATTTGGAAAATGTTTTCTAAAACAAAAAGTTTCATTTTGTTACTCTACACAAGTGTATAATAAGCTAATAACTATTTCACTTATCTCCATACATTAAAAAATGACATCAGAAAGGCCACGCTGTTGGAAATGACTTTGTTATGTTTCATTGACGTTCTTTCCTTTTTAAACTACCAAAAGGTCAGTGTTTATTGTCCAGTCATTCATTATAGGAAGAATTCTGACGGAAAAGTTACCGAAATAAAACAGAAAAAGCTACTGTAGTAATTAGTTGAATTGAAAAACTTTCAAAAAGAATTATGATAAAAAACTACAAAAGAAGCTTAATTTCATTATACAATCGCTCGAAATAATTATCCTACTTTTGCTATTTTGAAAATCTTTTCTAAAAGTTTTATTTTAGAAGTCTAGATGCTAATGATGCTTCTCCACTATCTCTTTAATTCTTAAAATGACATAAGATATGTCACATTGTTGGAAATGATTTCGTTATGTTTATTTGCAGTTGGCTCTTTTTTAAACTACCAAAAGTTTCTTTTTTATGCTCAAACTTCCATTTTAAAATTCGTTCTGGCGGAAAAATTACTGAAATGTGGCTGACAATAAGTACTAAGAGAAAAAAAAAAAAAAAAAAAACTGAAAAAGCTATTATAGTAATTAGTTGAAGTTGAATTGATAAACTTTGAATAAGAATTTTGATAAAGAACTACAAAACAAGCTTAATTTCATTATACAATCCCTCGAAATAACTTCTCTTTTTTACTTACCCATCATACGTAGTATAGGGTAAGTCTTGTAATCGTTTTGAAAATCTAAAAAAAAATTTTGACGGATTTACACGTTTCAGACACTGGAGATTCCGAAAAACATATTTTTAGAAAAAAAAAAAAATTCGCCGTCCGTCTGTGTGTCTGTAAACGATCTATCTCCCGAAAAAAATGAGATAGAGACTTGCAATTTGGTCTGTACTTAGTATGTAATAATGGGAAGAAGCCTATTTAATTTCAATAACCTCGATTAACCAGAACTATTTTTTTTGGACTCTCGAAATATTCGTTCTGATAAAAGGTATGTAAAATTTTTTCGAAATTGTTTATTTTAAGGAGTGAATATAAAAGACAATAAAAAAAAACATAAATTTTGCATAAAGCATGAAGTCGATCGAATAATTAGTTGCCGCGATACTTGGAATCCTACTTCCACACTCTTCGATTTTTCATGACCCTGTATTTCATCCAAATTTCACTTCAAAGATATATTTTAATTGGAAATTTGACGCTTAATCAGATAAAATAAACCGCTAGTTAATAGGATTATTGTTTTTGGAGTTACAAGGATGTTTCTTTTAAGCAATTCAGTAATCGAGCCTTTAAACTTTATCACGTCATCAAGCCACGATTTTATTCGAATTGCAATGCATTTTATAAGTAGTTTACACATTTTTTATTTTAATATTTTATATTATGCATATCCATGACGGGTAAGTATTACGGTGGCCTCCAACGACTACTTTGATATTTTGAAATGTTTACTAAAACTAAAAGTTTTATTTTATTACTCTACATAAGTATATAATAAGCTAATAAGTATTTCATTATCTCCATACATTTAAAAAATGACATTAGAAACGTCACACTGTTGGAAATGACTTCGTTATATTTCATTGACGTTCATTCTTTTTTAAACTACCAAAAGGTCATTTTTTATTGTCCAATCATTCATTATAGGAAGAATTCTGACAGAAAAGTTACTGCAATAAAATAGAAAAAGCTACTGTAGTAATTAATTGAATTGAAAAACTTTCATAAAGAATTATGATAAAAAACTGCAAAACAAACTTAATTTTATTATACAATCGTTCGCAATAATTATCCTACTTTTGCTATTTCGAAAATGTTTTCTAAAAGCTTTATTTTAGAAGTCTAGATATATAATAAGCTAATGATGCTTCTCCACTATCTCTTTAATTCTTAAAAATGACATAAGATATGTCACATTGTTGGAAATGATTGCGTTATGTTTATTTGAAGTTGGCTCTTTTTTAAACTACCTAAAGTTTCTTTTTTATGCTCAAACTTCCATTTTAAAATGCGTTCTGGCGAAAAAATTACTGAAATGTGACTGACAATAATAAGTACTAAGCAAAAAAAAAAAAAAAAAAAAAAAAAATGAAAAGGCTATTATAGTAATTAGTTGAAGTTGAATTGATAAACTTTCAATAAGAATTTTGATAAAGAACTACAAAACAAACTTAATTTTGTTATACAATCGCTCGAAATAACTTCCCTTTTTTTGATATTTGGAAAATGTTTTCTAAAACTAAAAGTTTTATTTTATTACTCTACACAACTATATAATAAGCTAATAACTATTTCATTATCTCCATATATTAAAAAATGACATTAGAAAGGCCACGCTGTTGGAAATGACTTTGTTATGTTTCATTGACGTTCTTTCTTTTTTAAATTACCAAAAGGTCATTTTTTAATTCTCCAATCATTCATTTACCACCGGTTTTTCAAAACAGAAATTTTCGTCTAATTGAATCGCAGAAATGCTAACATTAAATAAGGCAAAGCTTACAGTAAAAAATAATTGGTGGATCAAGGATTCTGAGCATCTTATGCGTCACGTATACGTGTCGCTCGTCCCCAAGGGGTTATAGGAAGAATTCTGACGGAAAAGTTACTGAAATAAAACAGAAAAAGCTACTGTAGTAATTAGTTGAATTGAAAAACTTTCAAAAAGAATTATGATAAAATACTACAAAAGAAGCTTAATTTCATTATACAATCGCTCGAAATAATTATCCTACTTTTGCTATTTTGAAAATGTTTTCTAAAAATTTTATTTTAGAAGTCTAGATATATAATAAGCTAATGATGCTTCTCCACTATCTCTTTAATTCTTAAAATGACATAAGATATGTCACATTGTTGGAAATGATTTCGTTATGTTTATTTGAAGTTGGCACTTTTTTAAACTACCAAAAGTTTTTTTTTTTTAAGCCCAAACTTCCATTTTAAAATGCGTTCTGGCGGAAAAATTTCTGAAATGTGACTGACAATAATAAGTACTGAGCAGAATAAAAAAAAAAAACTTATACTGTTGAATATTATTTTAAAATTTTTTAACCAGAAATAAATTTATTCCTATGTTGTATATGTATATTTTTATATGTGTGTGTATGATTAATACATAATAAAATTAATTTATTTTCATGAATTCATATTTATGTATTTTATTCGTAACAAAATTAAATCATTCCGTCAACTTTCAAGAAATGTAAAATATGATTGGCAATAAAAATATTAAAAATATATTTCAACTGTGAATAACAAATTAACTACTTAACAATAAAATCCTGTATAAATAATTTTCGTTATCATTCTTTTTCATTGCCATATATTATACTTTCCTTTCAAAAGTATAAAAACGTTTCTCTTATTAATTATGTGAGTTTTAAAGTTTTGTTCATGGCTCACAGTTTTTCACTCCAAGATGCTGTTGATTTCAATAGAAAAACTATTAAATATACACACAATATAGGGTTCACAACGTAAAAATGAAATACATATGGCGGAGATTTCATGTAGAAAAAACATTGAACAAGAATTGGAATCAAGTACAGTATCACTACTACTAATCAACTTTGTTCATTACACAGTTTGCACGCGCCAAAATACGATTTTAGTACTTCGACAGTGCCTATATAGGTTAGATTTTATGGTAAATACAGTGTACCCGCTTTTACGTTTTCCCGCAATTTACACTTTCCTTTACCTGCGTAATAAAGGGCCGGCTTACTGCAAGTGTAAACTTCCATCAGTATTCTGTAAAGAATTTTTCACCCCATTCAAACGTATAAATTTTAATCTCAAAAATGCTGAAATCTTTTCTTATGAAGTACATGTGGAAGTTTGCCACTGTGGGTAATTTCTCACAATTTACAATTTTCTTTTACTTCCTTGGAAGCACGAAATCATAAAAATAAAAATAATACTCACACCAGTTTTTCTTTGTTAAATAAGCCATATGAATTTTAAAAATCAATTCGCTAAACATACTTACTTGGCGTCAGATTTGTCTCGATCACAAAGGGGACTCTCTCGGTCGGAGGCTGTCCATTGCACACTGGGCTGCTGACGGCTGCCACTTCCGCAAATTGTGGTTGGTTGGGGCGTACAATTTTTGGTAGTCGGGACTGCGTTCGCGCTGTTCCCGGTATTTGAAATATTAGTTACTAGATTCGTATGCGTTAGCGTCTAATTTAGACATTTCTCTACCGAAAGGTCAACTGCAGTTTCAGGTTACAACCCACCCCCTTATATCCTTATTGGTCATGCTAGATGTTATAATGATGATTTAACCGTTTCGCGACGAGCAAGTGCTGAGAATCCTTGATTATTCCTACAAATGATTTTTAATCGAAAAGCTTGCTTTATTTAATCAAAGCATATCTGCATATAGATTAGACAAAAGTTTCTATTTTGGAAAACTGATCATAAAAAAAAATTGTAAATGTCGCTTGTCGCAACGCAAAGGGGTTAATATATTTTGAAATTAATTTATACTCAGGCTTGTTTTACGATATTAATACTAATATGGCTATTAAAATGCCAATTATCGTAGTAAACGTATTTCTCTGCTCGGGTGTTTTAGAGCATGTTTTATTTTGTACATTTATTTCTAATCACGGCCCTACTCGATCTGTTCCAAGATCGAGTATGGTTGTGGTTAATACAGTTATGGCGACTCTTTTACTCAATACGCCCGACTACCAAAGCAAAATTTGGGATAATTGGAGATTTTTTTTTGTTAGAATGGAGTTCTAGAGAGTTCTTTGTATGTCGCTAAATTTGGGATAATTGGAGATAAACTAAAAAAGAAATTTAAACGCCATCGATTTGAATCCATAATTTAATTAACCAAATTTTATTTGTTACGTCCTCTCAAGTGCGAGGTCTTATGTTACAGATTATTTAGCTAATGCAACACCATTTGCAAAAATTACCATCTTAAAATTGCTATGTCAGCCCAATAATTTTCTTTTCAGATTAGAATGTAGAAGGATTTGTTCATGCTAATGTTTAGCGTGCCCAGGTAAAAAGGGGAGACAAGGGGTAAAGTTGTATCGCGCACTAAGGTGAGACAGTCTTCGTGAAAAGTCGTTTTTGTATTTAGTATATGCATTTTCACGGCATGATCCTACATATGTATGGGGCCTCATATTTTCTGACCACGCCGCTGTGTAAAGATCTTAGGTGCACGAGTTCTTTTTATGCTACTTTAAAACAATGCGATGTTATGTTTGAAACAGTAACAGTGAGTTTCAATTAGTGAAACTAAAATTAAAATTAGAAAGATTTATTTATTTATTTATTTATTTTTTTAATATTTGCCCAACTGTAAGGTTAAGTTTCCATTCAACTCACTCCATTGCATTCTCCAACACATTTGATTTTCATTAATTTCAATAAACCGCACAGTAGTATTCGGAAAATAATGACATTGAATTCTAAACTTTTTGTTTTATGATATTTAAAATTTATGATAACTTTGAAGGTTGTAAAACTTTTTCGACTTAATTCCGAAGAGACGTACGATAACACAACACGCATTCATAAATGAAAAATCAACGGGAATTCGTAATGCGTTCCTTACATTAACTCCATTCAGAACGCTTTCACCTTTGAAAATCCTTTAGAATTCTAGGAAATTGCAGATAATTCTAGATATTTTACTTTATATTTTATACATTTATTTTTAATTTTTTTTAGTAATTTCCCGATAAGGCCTGCAGTAGTACACTAAGCTCCTCCCCTTTTCATTGTTATTTTGATAAAATGGATCCTTAATAGTAAAAAAGGAAAGAGTTGGGTAACATTGTAAAGAAAAAAGAGTACTTCTATTCATCGAGTCTGTAATCGATTGATTTATTTTCACAGTTTGATTTGTTAGGTGAATTTTTAACTGCAAATGAAATCTTTATTCGAAAGCGACACTTTTGGGACTGTGTATTTATTAAGTGCGCATGGGAGTTTTACGCCTTCAAAAAATAAATTTCCGTCTTCCACCTTTTATTTATCCCTTCTATTTTTCATTTTATAAATGTTTTCTCGGAGGTGTTTTTTAAAATTTAAACGCACACAGGAGCGTTCCAAAACTTAAAATCAATTTTCTGGAAACGTATTTTAGGTCGGTACCAAAAATATTGTATAAATGGATGAATATATTTTCTTGCGATTTTTTTCTTTTCTTTTTTAATGAAATTTATATATTTCTCTAGCCCTACACCGATTCTTTTTATTAGTTTTTTAATTATTTTGTATTTTTGTAAACAAACACCATGGCATCCAACCTGGGCTTTACCGTTTTTAATTGAAAACTCTAACAGTATTCAGTAGCGCCAACTTAAAAAAAATATTGGGTGGGTTCAAAAATATTTTTGTAAAATGGCATGACCAGATTTGTTATCCTTCTTTGGAAGATTGATGGGTAAGGGAAGATGACAACCCTAAGTTATGTTATCATAATTTAAAGCAAAGTATAAAGTTGTAATTGTATTCGATATATTCTCTTGAAATCTTCCTTATAAGAACTCTAATATTTACAGCTATATATCGCCATACCACGAATATTATTACAAACTAAAAGCTCAACAAATTAAACTTCAGGCAAAACATTTCGGTCATGTAAGTGATTTATGGGTGTCAGTCAAGGCATTAAATTAGGTAGTTATTGATTTATATACTCTAATAAATGGTGAAAAATTTTTTGTTTCAGGGTGAAAAATAAATAAATACATCAATCAATAAATAAAAACAATGAAATAAATAATGAAATAGGACAATGGAAATTGGATACGCCAGGATAGCAAATTATTGGGTGGACTCGGGCCTCACAGGTACATATAAGTTGGCGCCAATTTACATTTAAAATACATTTTTTTAACATATATATTTTTATTTTATTCACTAACAACACCATAGAGCATTTTTATATGAAAAATATCAATTATATTCAAATAAAGTTTTGAAATTTATCAAAAACGGTACTTTCGTATTAGCCGTATGCTGGGGATTAAAAAATAGCAAAGATTTCACTATTTGCAGCAGCCTTTTTTATTCTGATTATTTCAGTGTTTAAGCGTGTAGTTTGATTGCTTATCTGTTAAATTTGAGGGTTTTTTAAAAATTAATTTTGATGAAGTTTCAGTTTCGTTATCGAATATTAGCCGGAAATAAATGCTGAAATATTTATATTGTTTTAACTGCAAACAGCCGTTGTTAATCTTCTGGAATCGAGTTGCATACGATAGAAACTTATTTAAATAAATAAATAAATAAATAAGGCATGAAAATTATTACCACGGACATGTTTTTATTTTAAAATGTAAATTCTAATGTACATTTTACATTGGTTTGAAATAAAACCACTCAGAGAAATCTTGGGTACCAAGAAATGCAACATTTCTCTCCAAATTGAGTAAAGTGCGTGTAAAAGGCAGATTTTTCGATAAAAGTTAATAAAAATTTAGATAAAGTTCAAAATATGCGGGATTTTTTATGCAAAAACTTACGTATTTTTACCAAAAGCGCCCTTTCAGAACTTTCGTGGGGGAGGTGGGAGGGGGTTCAAAAATTTAATTTATTTTGCACATCTGAGAAGCAACTGATCAAGTTTTATTCTCAACACATATTTTAAAAATTAGCCATTGTACTCAGAAAGGATAAATATTTCTCCCTTTAAGAATGTTGCAATAGCAAGACTTCTGAAAATATTATTCATAATTATTATTTTCTGGTCTTAAAATGGTTATTTTATAATAATGTTGCTGTGTTATTCAAATATGAGAAGTTCTTTTGGCTTTTGTTCCAAAAAGGGATATCTGAATTTATTTTTTGATTATGACTTTTGATGATTGTTTTATTCTGAAATATAAAATTCCCTATTCCTTGGTGGGAGGAGCTACCCTACCCTACACTAGCTTCCCCCAAATGATGCTACTGATGGCTACCTCGATCCTTGGTGTCAAAAAAACTTTATAAAATAGGCTCCAAAAACTTCCATGCAACTTGAATAATCTTGCTTAAAACGATCTTTTAAAAGTATCATCGATAGTATAACACACAAATGTCCTGATTATTATATCATTATTATTTTTTTTTTCATCGTCATTTTATTATTCACTGTATTAGATACATTCTGATTTTCACATTAATTTATTGTTTAGATCAAGATCTCCTTATCATGATAACCTTATTATATTATGACCTACTTATCATATCATGTTAATATGATAAGGGGTTATTAGTTTGCATTTTCGAAAAAAAATCTCTGTTCATCTTCCGTTTCCTATCACAAATAAAATTCGACGAAGAAAAAAAAATCTTTTGTTATATTTTTAGCTTTTAAAAGCAATCATTTAATTTAAATAATAATTTTGAAGTAAATTACTGAATTTTGAACTTGAAATTAAAGTTAAATGATTACTGTCCATCATATTAATGAATATAAACAAACACACGATTGATACAAAGTATAGTGGGGAATGATTCAGGTTAGAGATTTTTTTTTTTTTTTTTTTTTTTGGCAGAAAGACTATACATTCAGTTACACAGTTACACATCCTAAAATTGTATTAAAAAAAAAAAAAAAATCTGAAATATTTATGGCAATTTTGTAACAGACTTATACAGAGAATTGTTACCTAACATATAAGATTAAGCTCCTCCCTCTTTTATTTTACTTAACAGTATGGGATTGCAAAAATATCATGTTTTCACCCTCCTTTCATAGTTTTATTTGCAAAATAAAGTTTCTAATGCAGACAAACTCTTAAATCCAGATTCATCATGAAATAGATTAAATAACCCTGCAACTAAACAACTAGTATACCATAAACCAGTTGCAAAACTGCCAGTGTTCACGTTTGATTTGATATAAAGATTTAATATGTATTTTTTACTATTTCATGAATTTCAAATATCTGTCTTTGATTAGTTACATTTCATAAAGCTACTGTCCAGTAGATACGTTACTTTTCCTCCAATCATTCTTGTAAATCTGCGCACATATTACGTTGTTCACACGTTATTTTAAAGCCTGAGTTTATTAATTAAAAAAGCTTTACATCTATTCAGAGCACAATCGCTGTAATTTTTGACGGAGCACATAGTTCGTGCAATGCCAGAAATTGCTAATTATTTTGTCTACTTTTCAATATGCAATTAATTACACTAAGAAATAAGCTTTTATTAATAGGTAAGGAAAAAATTAAATGAGAATTTCTTTTCCGTTTAATACATTACACAATTCACACAGAATTCATGTAGGCAATTGAACATTTCTTAGACATCCATATCATATTAGTTAATAAAAAAATGACATTACATTACTAAAACGTGTTTGATAGCAGAGCGTTTGTCTTCAAAACGTCAAAAATTAAAGTAATTGTGTTCTGTATAGATGTAAAGCTTTATAAATGGGGAAGATTCTAGAATTTTATATATTAAAAATTGCAATAAAATAAAATCAGTCTTCTGTTGTTCCGAAACTTAACAATTTTCAACGACATCAGAAGTACGTCTTATTCTTAATTTTGAAAATGATTACTATTGTGTATAATATGGCTTGAGGATGAAAGTGACTTTATGGGAGTAAAATAGTTTGCTTTACTTTCATTTTGTCCTTTTTAAATATTTTCTTTAAAGTTATTTTAAAAATCGTTCAGTATTTAAACATTCTATCGTCAAGTAAAGGATAACAACACGAACTCTCTCACATTATTTTTGACGATATTTTTTAAAACCTGATTACTTTTTTAGGTAAATAATCCTAATTTGCATTTTGTACATTTAATAGCTTTCCAATTATGTTTTAAAGCAAGACATTTTCTGTACAAACAGTATTGCATTTCACTACTAACGAAAAAATCAATTCCCACCAGTCTGAATTTTACGTAACATTTAAATATATATTTTCCGTGAGTAAACCAACTCATACTTACCTGGCACCGGGGTCAGCCTTGATCAACAAGGAGGCTCCCTCGAGCAGAGACCTCTCATTGCACATCGAGGGGTTGACGTTCGCCACATCCGCAAATTGCGGTTGCTTGGGGTGCATAATTTTTGGTAGTTGGGACTGCGTTCGCGCTGTCCCTGTATTTAAAACATTAGACCATTGATTCGTAAGTGTTGACCGAAGAAGAGCGATTAATGTGAATTTATGAAGTTGCATTTCGCTTGAATTGTAGTTTTCAAAACAAATTTTATTTATTTTTTAATTTTGTATAAGTGTGTTATTTTAGGATCTTAAAATATTCATATTTAGTGTCTTATCGCGAAAAATCTGTTTGCCATTGAAAAAATTGGTAAAAGCTCAAACATAGCTTAGTTATATTTATTTAGCTTTCCAAAGATGCGAATTAAAGAATTTAAATTTATGCTGCATTTTAAAAGACAATGTGCACTCTTCTTTAAACTAGTCGAAAATGATAAAAGGCCACGCCTCAACCAGGCTCGACATTTTCTTTCCGGAGATACTCAACGGAGAGCACAAACGAAGGACGGATAGGACGAAAATGTTGGATAAGAAAGACCCTAGAGTTGTATGAATATGTCTTTTCCTTTAGCTAGTTGTACACAACTTATAGGATAAAGTTGTAAACATCTCCTAAGTCTAATGTTTTCGAAAGAGAGACTCTCAAGTCTCAAATTTACATTTATGGATCTAATCTCTGAAAAAAAAAAATAAAAAATGAATGCGATGAATAAGTGTACTTCTGTTAATGTAAGGAAACTACATTATCAGGTCTTTCCCATAAGTCGCCTCAGCTGAAAGATATATGATGGCAAATTTATGACCAGAGACTCGCTGTCTACAATTATAAGCCATAAAAGTCAAATAAGAAGGATTTTGATTTAAGTTGGTCTGGGAGATAATATCAAAGATCACACACGTAGTTCCGAGAAAAAAAACAACACGTTACAGAAACAACTGATTCATAGCCATTGGTTGGGGTTGGTAAAGAGGAGGTGGAACTGACCCTCTGTTATGTAAATTTCAGTTAAGACGGGAGATCAACTAGCGAATGAAAAAAAAAGAAGGATGGGCTTAAAGCACTGTCATGCAAATTTTGGGTAGAACGAAGGACGGCCCACCGTGGTGATGAAAAAGGAGTTGTGAAAAAGTATGAGAGCTGAAGACACATCGATCTTAGAAGTAAAAGTAAGAGGTGAAATAAAATGATGCGATGAGGTTTGTGCGGTCCGAAAGAGGAAAATAGAGTGAGTGGTAATTTGATGGTAAGAAAACAACGAACACGAATAACATATATGGAGTGGTGAATTTAATTTAAGTTTTGTGAAATGAACATTTTGAATAAGTGCAGCGCTATTTAGTTAGCTGAAAGAGTGCTCTGGTACAAAGAGAAACCTTCTTCAATCAATGCGTGGAGGTAAATATTCCTCGGGTACGCTCCTTCTGTTTTCCTTATCTTATATTGAATTCATATATTTAAATTACATTGAAATTAATTAGGCCGTATGTTTCACGTAAAGTGATCCCAGATTCAGGAGCATACTCGAGATCTAATATACAAGAAAGAAACATTTAAATAAAAGCAAACTGAAGTTGATTAAATTGAATTTATTTAAAAGGATTAACATATTTAAATACATAAGTGTAAATCATTATGCATAGTTTAACGTACTTAACAGTAAACTCGATCGTATGTTTTAATAATATATTTACCACCGAGAATGCCTCATCGCGTAATTAATATCAATTTAAATAATTAAATATAATATAGAAATTTGCTCGGAATTAAAAGCCTGCTTACCCCTTATACATCTGGTAGACATCATCATCATCTGTTGGGTCCAAAATCCAATTTCTGATATTGGCGGTTGGCGGTTTCACACAACAAAAGTTCACTTATCTTTTACACCTAAAATAACGGGTTACAAATACCCTGAGGACACTACTCCAAGATCATCCTTCTGAGAACCTCTCTTCTCTATCACCAATTCCCCTTTTTGCCCCTGGTCATCTCCTTTTTCTTACTTAACTATTTAGTAATTCTTACACCCTTTTTTTCTCCCCTAAATCTCGTCGTCCAATCCTTTTTTCTCATTCTGACCCCCATTTCAAGACAGCATTTTACTGGATTTTCCTATAAACATATTTCGCTTTACATTACCATAATTTTGGATACATTAAATACTTCCCCCTCTCTGGCCAAGATATCAGGTGTTAAAGCCATAACTTTGACGGTTTCTTTGATCTTATAGAAAAGCTTATTTCTAGAGGCGTATTTATTACTTGTTTAAACTTTTGCATCACTATTTCACCCAGCTGCAAGTCTCTGAACGCCTTTCGCCTCTGTTATTCTCTATACCTTTTCTGGTCAATAGAACACAAAACTTACTGTGACGTACTTATTCAATTTACGTGAAGTTGTGCATTCGAATTCCTTTTCTTTACAGAAAATACCCTACCTTTTAAAACCCTAAATGACCACCCGTACGCAGCAGTTGCGTCCGGCTGCATATCTCCCAGCGTCTTTTCATTCCTTTATTCTTATACCTTTTTTGGTCAATAGGATACACACTTAGCCAGCTGTCGCCCCAAACACCTTGAGCGGAACTCGTTTGATCTTTAGTCAAATGGAACTACTATGCTATTCCTTATATTCTTGCGAGAAATAGTAAAATTTGTAACAAAAGAAATTCCATTTTCCCATGAACCCGGGGGCAGCAAAGAACTGCTAAACTTGCTGGACATATCTCAGCAATATGAATCTGTCCAAAGTAATTCCCAAGTTTATTTGATTTTATCAAAATATTAGAAGAGAAGCTGGTAGTGTGACCTTAGTCACAAATGGAAGTCATAATTTTAATTGTAAACAATTAATGTTGTCAAAGATCAATTTAAATATAAAAAAATTAAATATAAGTATCCTTTGCAAGGATAAGAGTGTTAATGCCAATATTATAGGAGAAATTTTGTTAGGAAATTAAATCAGATGTGTTCTGATAAATCTTTTTTTTCTTTAAATGACTGTAATTGTAAATAAATTTTAATGTTAATTATTTGGAGTTTTCTCATTTAAATTACCTAGTATGTGTTTGTTTATTTAGGTTTCCACTTTAAAAGTCAGCTAGGGGCAAGAATGATTATTCTCAAAAAGGGTAATGGGCTACTTCGAAATAACACAATGCAATGTACGAATATATTCAAAATTTAATCTCTAAGGATTATTTTTATTATTATTTTCTTTGTAAATTAATTTATTCTATTAGCCAACCCCAGAGAAACATTTATGTATTTAATTCTAAGCTTTAATTTTGATCGACTTGTCCCAGCAAAAGGGTTATGTTGGAATGGGCAGCAATTAGAAGGGAAATTAAAGGATAAAAATCTTAAATAATTAATATAACTGAGCCATGCATATTTCTCTTCAACATGTGTATTTTAATTCTCTCTAATATCGTTTTATATCATTTATTATGTAATTTCTTACTGATTTAGTTTTAATATTTGTTTCGTAAATATTAAATGTTGTGCTGTATACTAAACTAAAAGGTAACTACTGGGAAGTTTCACTTAAAACTCGGAAATGCGCTTCCCAAAGCTCTAAGAAACATTTTTATTTATTTTACAATTTTATTTGTTTGTGTAAAGTTTTTTTTTTTTTTTTTTTTTTTTTTTTGTTAACCTCAAATTTCAGCTGATTCTTAATGGTGGATTGTTAATCGCAAATGTATGATTTTGTCTTGTATTTGACAAGTAATTGAACACAAGTTGTTTTAATCAATTATATTAAAATTTTGGTAACTAAAATAATAATAAAAAAAAATTATTAGCAAAGTTTAAAATGTAACTATAATAGTATGAAATACGCAAAACGTTTTGAGCTAATGAATTCTTCTTCAGGCTAAGGCACATATTACAAGTACTAGAACTAAAGCAATGAGAAAAAAATTCTTTCATGATGCATAAAGTCTTATAGTTATTGTGTTTTTTCCAGAATTTTTTTTTTTCATAATTTAGTTGTTTTTAATCAATAACATTTCAAACGTTATATTGATAATCGGATATTAGCTATTTTATTTTATTTCCATAAAAGCAAAAATTCAACGTTAGGAGAAAAATTTGGCAAGGGAAAAAAGTTTCGAACAGAATCAGGGCCTTTAACAGACGGGGACAGGGTGGGTTGAAGATCACCGTCTTGAGCTTCTTCAAGATTTCATAATCTTTCAATATTAATATCTACATTACATTTAAATTTGTTAAAATTTGTAATAAAAAGTTTTATGATAGGGGAGGATGGGAATGGGGGGATGACCTTTATTTCTGTCTATATTTATATATCATTAAAATAGAGAGGAAAAGGCACGCTGTGGTGTAGCCAAGGGCGCCCATATGATTAAATTTAAGGGTGGGCTGAGAAAAATCTCAACTTCCACCAAAGCTATCATACATTTTAGTAAATATTTAAGGTACTTTGCGTTTTTTTACTATCTTTTGACCAAATTTGAGCTTTTTCCGCGATCTTTTGATGAAATTTGCATTTTTTCGCGATCTTTTGGCAAAATTTGTGTTTTTTTACAAATATTTGACTAAATTTGCGTTTTATCCGCCATTTGTTGACGAAATTTGAGTTTTTCTCACGATTCTTGGACGAAATTTTGTTTTTTTTCGCGATTTTTCGACGAAATTCGATTTTTTTTCCGCCTGCAATCTTTTGACAAAATTTGCATTTTTCGCGATCCTTTGACGAAATTTGTGTTTTTCTCTACGAATCTTTAACGAAATTTGCGTTTTTTCTGCGATTCTTTGAAGAAATTTGCGTTTTTCCCAAGATTTTTGGACGAAATTTCGTTTCTTTTTACGATTCTTTGACGAAAGTTGAATTCCCCCCCCCCCCGACCCTTTGACGAAATTTGCGTTTTTTCGCGACCCTTTGAAGAAATTTGTGTTTTTTCGCAATTCTTTGACGAAATTTTCATTTTTTTGGTTACGATTCTTAGACGAAATTTGCGTTTTCTCTACGATTCCTAGACGAAATTTGCGTTTTTATCGCGATCTTTTGAAGAAGTTCGTCTTTTTCCCTTGATTCTTTGACGAAATTGGCGATTTTTTTCTGTGAACGATTGACGAAATTGGTGTTTTCTGTGACCATTTGTCAAAATTTGTGATATTTTTTATGTTTGAATTTTCGGAACCAAATGCCTTAAATTTTCAGACGATTCGGAACATAATCACCTTCACCACTGGCCTGAGGGTACTTGAATAAGGGGCTCACAACGATAGTAGACAAAGTCCATTTTGAAAAGAAATTACATAGTCTATTGAGAAGATGCATAAAATCTGTTTTATCCACTCCCACAGTAAACATAGTCTGTAAACAGATGACATTATACAGGGCTGCCACGGGCGACTAATTTTCAATTCTATGTACACCACTATTTAAAAAAAACAAACAGATTTTGTAGTATGTTTCTATTGTATTCTCACCACAGTCTTTGCTTTTGCACAAATCAAACCATGTTCTTGCTTCGAACTCCAAATTCTCAATATTACAAAAATGAGATAGCTCCTTGATTTCTTTGACAAAAACTTTTTTTTTCTTTTTTTTTTTCATCATATTGGGATGAAGTAAAATTGCTTTGAATGACGTTTCATTTCGATTCAAAAACCTTGACTCAAGGGATAATAATTAAAGAGTCTAAATATGGATTTAGAAATGCTGCTCTGTAATATTCAAGAGGAGTGACCATAGGAAGGTTCGAACGGTAAGATTATCTAGTAGACGTTCTATACATTTTGATATCAATTTCTTAGCATTACAATTCTCCATTAGCTCCATGAAAATTTCTGAAAATTCTTCTTCTGATTCCATTCTGTGCATAAGAAAAATCTCAAGAAGTTCCATCTTTATGTTCTGATAAACCGAATGCAAATCTTAATCTACAGATTATAATTTGTTTACACCTGGCTCCAGATAGAAAAAATATCGAGAAATTATTTTGAGATATACAATAAATTTTATAGATGACGTTGCAGCATCTAAATGAATGGTTTGTGAGCGTGTTTCTTGGTTCGTACTATTGTCTAGAGAAAGAGTACAGAGATTTTCTTTAACAGTGGCAAAATGATTAGAAAAATATAGTGTGGACGTATACTTTTCTGACCACATTGTTTCACATAGACCAGGAAAGTGTGATTTACAAGAATTATAAGGTTTCAAGTCGACGAAAATTATTTTGTCTTGTTCTGTAGACTTAAGATAGAATTTTCGAGTTCGGGCTGCGTACAATCTGACACATTCAGGATTCTAATCTTTATTAGATTCGGGAAAAAGAATTTTTCAATTAAACATTGCACTGTACCGTTCACATCTTATTATTAAATCTCTCTCTAATTTCTTAGTGTTTTGTTCATGCAAAATCAGTTTTACCTGTAAAAATGGATCCTGTCTATAACAAAATCCTTCCTTATGCAGAAAAAGTGTTATCGTCTTGTAGGGAAAAAAACACACAGTAATACCAGCTAAGGTAAAAATCGTCTAAAACGGAATTTGTTTCCTATCTTGTGCTTTTCCTCGTTGTAAGAAGCAGAATATTCGAAAGGACTAATTAAAAACTTATGAAAAAAGAACCTGTTTAAAACAGAATCCAGCTTTACAAGAAAAAAAAAATTATGGTTATAACAAAATGAATTCCCAACAATTATACCTGCTAAGACGGAAACCTGTCTAAAACGGAAATTTCTTCCGGTGCCTTCTGTTGTTTTCGAGGCAGATTTTATTATGCTTTGTTTTTACAAAATAAAGTTAAAATTTTCATATCTTGCAACTGATTTGTATTGAAAAAATTCAACAAAACCAAAATCTAGGGGGGGGGGGGGCTCAAGCCCCACCTTGCCCCCCCATATGGGCGCCCTTGGGTGTAGCCCCACCCCCACCAACAAATTTCCAAAATCCCCTCTGATTTTGCCGATTAGTTACGGCACTGATTGGACTATATAGAAATTATAAATAACTAGAAAACAAACACAATTTCATGATACAATCACTCGAAACATTTTTTTTTTATATTCCGAAAATGTTTTCTTTTTTTCTGTTCTATTTTTTTTTTTTTTTTTTTTAATAACTTAAGATCACAGAGAAAAAACTATATTATTCCGTCTGAAGATATATCATAAGCTAATAATATTTCTTCATTATCTCTAGCCATTGTAAAAGTTATATCATAAATATCATAGTTTTGAAAATTACTTCGTTATGCTTCTTTGAAGTTCTACTCTTTTAAACAATTAAAATATTCTTTCTTATATCCAATCTTTTATTATAAGAAGAATTCTGGCGGAAAAGTGACTGAAATGTAACTGGCACTGATAAGCTCTAAGGAAAATTATAAAAAAAAAAAAAAACTTTATTAGTTTGTTTTTTTTATCATACATTATGTTTTATCAATTTTTTATTTAAATATTTATTTTTTTATCTCATTTATAAATATTTTAGTAAGATTTATTTTCTTTAAATGAGTATTTACTGAATGGTTCAGATGAATGGTTACTTCAAATGAATACACATATTGTTTTATAAAAATATAAACTACATAATTTTTGACCTGTTCAACTATATCGTTTATAGGCAATTACAATAGACTGCTCTAGGTATAATATTAGCTAATAAATATTCTAAGCTTCTAAAGTCCATTCTTGAAAACCGACGAAATCTCTTCTTGAATGTCACAAAGTTTTATTAAAGAAACTTTTCTGGCGGAAAAGTCATTCAAATGAAACTGGCATAGCTTATTAGTTTACAAAGTTTTCAATAAAAAGTCTTTTTACATCTTGATTATGAGCATTTCAGTGTGATTTATTTTTCTTCAACTGAATGTTTATAGGAAAGCATAAATAGTCTTAAAAAACTAAGTAAAACGCACATTATTTCCATAATAAATGTTTTAAGTTTTGATGTGCTGAGTGCATTTTTAAGTGAGAATATACATTTTTATCTACTTTATCTTGAAACTTTTACATTCGTTCATGGTTCAGGAATTTTAGCTTCAATAGTCTTATTAACTTCAAACGCTATATTATTAAATATGCGGAGAAAATTGTACAAACATTTATAAAAGAAAGAGTTGTGGCAAATATTTAATGAATGACTATCTAAAAAGGCGGATTAAACTTTGTGCCGTTGTATTAAAAATAAATGTATGCTATTTAATTTATATGTGCTTTAATTTGTGCTATTTCACGTTGTTAATTTATTTTTAATAATTTTAATTTAATGAATGAAACAAAAAAATAGCAAGTTCTAAGACGAGTTATTACTTTTGGGTAATGCGCTTCCAAAATTATCACCAAGAAATTTACATCATGTTATAGAATCTTTCAACGTGATTTAGTTTCTGCGAAATAAATATTTATAGAAAACATAAATTGGCTTTTAAAAATATAAGGCACACATTGTATCTATAATACGTATTTTAAATTTTGATATGCAGAGTGCATTTTAAACGGGACATTTTTAATGTTTGTATATATTTTTGTTTATTTTTATCTACGTTATCTTTCAACTTTCAAATTTATTCAAGGTCTAGAATTTGTATTTTCAGCAACAATATTAACTTTATTCAGCGACTATAAAATATGCGAATAAAATTGTACTAACATTTATAAAAGTCGTGATGGGAAATTTTCTGAAACGAAACAGAAAAAGCTATTGCAGTAATTCGTTGAATGGAGAAAAAAAAAAGAATATAAATTGTAAACTAGTCGGATGTGCCAATCCTAAAACTTTCTTCTATCTCACACAGGTTTCGCATTCACTAAAGAGAATCAGTAACCAATTTATATCAAGGTCTAACTGAATCTAAAGTTTTATTAAATTCCGTGCATTAGTTCTTGAGATAAGACTATTGCTACAATTGTGTAAATCTGGCAAAATGCAGTATAGCAGCGCCACCTAGATTTAGACCAAAACCTAATCAACGACAACTTATGACAACGTCTAACTGAATCTGAAGTTTGATGAAAATCCCTGAATTAGTTCTTGAGATATTGTTATCGTGACTATAATGGAAAAAGTAGCATAGCAGCGCCACCTGTTGGGCTATTTACACCACAACGTAAGCAGCATCTATTTATGTCAACGTCTAACAGAATCTGAAGTTTGATCAAATTCCGTGCATTTGTTCTTGAGATATAGCTTTCGTAAAAATCATGAGAAAATTGGTTTAGCAGCGCCACCTGTAGGGATATATACACCAAAACGTAAACAACATCTATTTATTTCAACGTCTAACTGAATCTGAAGTTTAATGAAAATAACTGCATTAGCTCTTGAGATAGAGATATTGCGGAAATCGCGAAAAATGCAGCATTGTAGCGCCACCTGTCGTGTGATTTTCACCAAAAACTAATTAGCACCAATTTATATTATGGACTAACTGAATATAAAGTTTTATGAAATTTCGTGCATTAGATTTTGAGATAGAGCGCCCACAAAAGTTTTGTCACATACATACAGACAGACAGACAGACAGACAGATATTTTCTAAAAACAGTCAAATCGTATTCAGGACCTTCTGAAACGTATAAATCCGTCGAAAACCGGAAGTCGAAAATTTTCATGAATCCAATACTTTCTTCTTGTAAAGATAGAAGAAAGTAAAAATAACTAGAAAACAACCTTAATTTTATTATACAGTCGCATGCAATAACAACCCTTCCTTTCATAGTTCGAAATGTTTTCTGCATATTTTTACTTTTTTCTATCTTTACAAGAAGAAAGTATTGGATTCGTGAAAATTTTCGACTTCCGGTTTTCGACGGATTTATGCGTTTCAGAAGGTCCTGAATACGATTTGACTGTTTTTAGAAAATATCTGTCTGTCTGTCTGTCTGTATGTGACAAAACTTTTGTGGGCGCTCTATCTCAAGAACCATGGCACGGAATTTATTAAAACTATAGATTCAGTTATCCCTTGTTATAAATTGGTGCTGATTAGTTTTTGGCGTAAATAGCTCAACAGCTGGCGCTGCTAAATATTTCATGATTTTCACGATAGCTATATCTGAAGAACTAATGAACAGAATTTCATCAAATTTCAGATTCTGTTAGACAAGGATAAAAGCTGCTCAAGTTTTGGTGTAAATAGCCCAACAGGTGGCGCTACTATGCTACTATTTCTTGATTTTTACGATAGCTCTGTCTCAAGAACTAATGCACGGATTTTAACCAAACTTCAGATTCAATTAGACGTTGACATAAGTTATTGATGATTAGGTTTTGGTGTAAATGTCCCAACAATTTGCGCTGCTATGCTGTATTTTTCCGGATTTACACGATTTTAGCGATAGTCATATCTCAAGAACTAATGCACCGAATTTAATAAAACTTTAGATTCAGTTAGCCCTTGACATAAATTATTGCTGATTCGTTTTTGGTGTATGTGAAACATGTGTGAGACAGAAGAAAGTTTTGGGATTGGCACATCCGACGAGTTTTATCATCCCTCTAGATAGATATCAGAAGCAAATAACTTTTTTCCCCCTATCTCTTTTGATTGTAAAAGTTTTTGATTGTATATGTGTCATACTGTTGGAAATGATGTCCTTATTCTTCTTTGAATTTCACTCTTGGAAATAACCAATTTTTTCTCTTTTTTTTCTTTTATGTTCAATTTTTCACTATAGAAAGATTTCTGGAGGAAAAGTTACTTAATCGAATAATGACTACTGAGAAAGAAGAATCTAAAAATATAAATATATAAATAAATAAATAAAAAAATAAACATTATTATTTTTATATTATATTATTTTACAAATTTCCAAGAAGATCTATTTTTTTATATTTTGTATATTATTTCAGCGTGTTTGTATAATTAATACATACTAAAAGTAGTCGGATGTGCCAATCCCAAAATTTTCTTTTATCTCATACAAGTTTCAGATGATAAACGAATCAGCACCAATTTATGTCAAAGTCGAACTGATTCTAAAGTTTTATTAAATTCCGTACATTAGTTCTTGAGGTATGCCTGTCGCTAAAATCGTGTAAATACAGAAAATGCAGCATAGCAGCGTCATCTATTGGGAGATTTACACCAAAACCTAATTAACAGCAACTTATGTCAACGTCTAACTGAATCTGAAGTTTCATGAAATTCCGTGCATTAGTTCTTGAGGCATATCTATCGTGAATATCATGAAAAAAGTAGCATAGCAGCGCCACCTTCTGGACTGTTTACACCAAAACGTAACAGTATCTATTTATCTCAAGGTCTAATACAATCTGAAGTTTGATGAAATTATGTGCATTAGTTCTTGAGATATAGCTATCCTGAAAATCACGACAAAAGTAGTATAGCAGCGCCACCTGTTGGGCTGTGTACAC
Source organism: Maratus michaelseni (assembly GCA_963931845.1). NCBI lineage: Eukaryota > Metazoa > Arthropoda > Arachnida > Araneae > Salticidae > Maratus > Maratus michaelseni. The sequence continues at coordinate 123,192,559 of OZ007598.1, forward strand.
CAAAACGTAATAATCGTCTATTTATCTCAAGGTCTAACAGAATCTAAAGTTTTAGGGAATTATTTGCATTAGTTCTTGAGGTATAGTTATCATGAAAATCTTGAAAAATGTAGCATAGTAGCGCCACCTCTTGGGAGATTTACACCAAAAACTAATCAGAACCAATTTATATCAGGGACTAACTGAATCTAAAGTTATTTAAGTTCTGTTCATTAGTTCTTGAGATAGAGCGCCCACAAAATTTTTGTCACAGACAGAGAGACAGGCAGACAGACATTTTCTAAAAATTGTCAAATCGTGTTCAGGACCTTCTAAAACATATAAATTCGTCCAAAACCGGAAGTCAAAATTTTCATGAATCCAATACTTTCTAAGATATAAAGATAGAATAAAGTAAAAATTAACTTATTTTAAGGAATTCATTATTATTTTATATTCGTTACAAAAATAAGGCATTCCATAAAAAAATATTTAAGAATTGTAAAATATAACTAACAGTAAAAATATTTATATTATATTTGATTGGTGAATACACAGCTTGAGTATTTAACAAAGACGAACTGAATAAATATTTTTCGTTATTTTTTTTTCTCTGCATATATATCACACAAAATTTTCAATTCAAAAGTATAACAAAGTTTTTCTTATACGTATGTAGATTTTAAAGTTTTAAAAATTTTGTTGATGGATCAGAGGTTTTAACTTCAAGAGGCTGGTTAACACAACAAAAATACTGAATAAATAATGCAGGCAATACAGTATTCATAAAATAAAAATAAAAATTTCGGAGATTTCATGTTGAAAAAACTAGAATTGAAATATGCGGAAGCTATAAATAACTACAAAATAAACATAATTTCCTTATACAGTCGCTCGAAATAATTACATTTTTCATATTTCAAAAATATTTTCTACATTTTTTTTCTTTATTTTACACACTCAATATATATCATACGCTAATAATATTTCTCTACTATATCTTTCAATTAAAAAAAAAAAAGGATATCTGTTCGAGATGTTTTCGTTATGCTTCTTTGAAATTTACTCTTGCAAATAACGAACATTTTCTTTTTTATGTCGAGTTTTTCACTACAGAAAGATTTCTTGCGGAAAAATTACTGAAATGTAACTGACAAAAATAAGTACTTAGAAGAATACTAAGAACACTTTATTATTTTTGTGTGTTGCCTTCAGATGTTTGATGAATAAATATTTTTTTCATCTTATTTCTAATTATTTTAGTATGAATTATTTTCTTTCGAATGAATATTTACACACACACATATATATTCATATTAAAAATTTTAAATTTTCTCCAATCTGCTAAATTGTTCTATAAAATTTTTCCATTTACTAATGTTCCGTATATAACCCCAGCTTATTAAAATAATTCTTATTCTTAACCCATTGGAGGGCAAGCACGTGGTCTAAAAATGCTACATTTTGCGATGTTTTGACACCAGTAAATTTAAATAATGAGTTTTTACTTTTTCAATCTGCAAAAAACGATAAAAAATATTTTTATTTAATAATATTGGTGGCAAAGTTATATATATTAAAAAGTGGTATATATTATATACCGGTGCCCCTCAAAGGGTTAAAGAAGTCCTTCACTATCCACATGTAAAGCTCATTTTATCCTAATCCACTTAATAGTATTTATTCTATTTTACTCTATTCTGAAAATGGCGCTTCCCTCTTATATTTCTTATTTTAAAACCTTTTTTAATTAAAATCCTTCTTAAATAATCCCTATCACTTCCCGTATCTAAAATCTCTTTAAATTCTTTAAATAAGATATAAAATCTTATGTTTCCTAAATTATTCCATCTTAAAAAACCCTATTTCTGCAAATTCTTTCTTATATTAAAATATTAAATGTCTCCTATTATGTTTCAATATTTAAATATTTCTCTCTTTTAATCTGTGTCAATTATTACATTTCTTCCCTCGTATTCTAAAAAATCATCAGCAGTCAAAGAATATATTTTATACCCATTCTCGAAGCTAAAATATTACTTCATTTTACCGCATTTTTAAAACACCTCGAAAATTCCAGTTCTAACCAGAAAAAAACATTTGGCGCCAATAACATCGGGAAGTCTAATCAGTACGATATCTCTACGCCTGAAATTGGATTAATTCCTTCAAATTCAGACTAAGAATGGCTGAAACAGATCACATGTCGCGTTTGTATCCTAGCGCCTAATTCCCTTAAAATCGCTTGCACTGCTTGGAGACACAGAATTTTTAGGATTCTCTCGCCTTCGAAGTTATTGACAAATAATTCTGGAGTCGTAGTGAGAAGAATGGAAGTCCCTGTAATATTCTCGTAACCTTTAATATCATGAAAACTCAATAGCTTCTAATTTTAAAGTTATAACAATATTGTAATACATTATTACATTGTCTATTTATTTATATTGGGTATTTGAGAAAGTTGGCTGTGCATCTGTTGCAGTTTTTCGCATTCACTATATGTTTGGATTAGTGCGGTAACATCGCTGGATTAATTAACCACACTAATCAAGGAGTATTTCTTATTCGTATTTTAAAGATAGGTCAAAATATACGTTGGATATTACGTCGTAAAATACGGTAGAATATACACAAGATGCAGCTTCAGATGATTTCGAGCATTTTATTTTACACGGTGGTTCCAAATATTTTTTCTTCAATTTGTTCTTGGCGCCCTAGATGTCCTTATGGTCAAAGCTTCGTTGAAAAATATCAGGCCAAAGTTGTTATTTATATTCCTAAAGATCCAGAAAAAGTTGTCGAGAATTTCTCTAGATTTAAAATAGGTGGATTGAACTTTGTACCGTTATATTAAAATAAATGATCAACGTAAAAATAGCACAAATAAAAAATATATAAAATAGCAAACAGCTGTTTCGGAGCCTCTAAAGCTCCATCACCAGTGCTAAAGTTAAAATGATTAAAAACTGATTTAAAAGTTTAACCCTTTCCGGCACAGTGGTCCCACTCCGGGTACACCTAATTTTAATTCCAAACTTGCATTCGACACCAAGAATATTTTAATAAAATATTGTTTCTATAATGAAAGCTTAAAATAAGGAGTTCTTATTTTCTAAAAAAGTCGTTTGTAAATTCCGGTGTTAGTCAGTAATTTCTCATTTTACGAACAGAATTTGTCTGTGCCAGAAAGGGTTAACCCTTTCCGGCGCAGTGGCCACTTCGGGCACACCGAATTTTAATTCCAAACTTGCATTCGACACCAAGAATATTTAACAACATTTTGTTTCTACAATGAAAGCTTAAAATAAGGAGTTCTTATTTCTTAAAAAGTCGCTTGTAAATTCCGGTGTCAGTCAGTAATTTCTCATTTTACGAACAGACTTTGTCTGTGCCGGAAAGGGTTAAGCCATGCTTGCGTCTCCGCTCGCGGCCAAGGTAGAATGGCGGTGAGAGTTTAAAAACAACAGTGGCGTCAGTTACATGGCTTAAACTTTTAAATCAGTCTCTTTTATCTTTGGCACTGATGATGAACGGCTGTTTGCTATTTATATATATTTTATTTGAACTATTTTTACGTTGATCATTTATTTTAATTTCTCTGGATATTCGACAAAATGTCTAAAATCGAAAGCGTCCGGTGACTTTTGGCTATATAGTGTGTATGTTAAGTAGCTATACGAACATCAATTTGTATTGATGCTTACAAAATGAAATACATATTTAAATACATTATTATAATGGTATATTATATGTATTATATGCATTATATGTATTATATGTATGGTATATTATATGTATTATAAAAAGTAAAAAATATTATATGTTATTAGGAAAAAATGTATGAATAATGTTATTGTATAGCAATTCATAAAATAAACATACTCCTCCACTTGGCAATGGGCAATAAGTAATCTAGCACATTTTGTACTTTAGTACAAACATGCAACCCGCATCCTGATAATTGAAACATTCACAGAAAACAAAATAAATGTTTTGTATTGTAAAATTTGTTAGGTTAAATAAGACTTGGCTTTTATTAAATGTATGTAAGTCACTGTTACAGGGTTCGTACGGCTCCTGGAATTTTGCGACCAGGAAATTCTTCGGTACCAGTATTTTCTTACAGAAAACCTCTCCTTAAAAGAAGGTCAAGTTCTGCAAGTTTAACCTACATATCCTTTTCTATAAAAAAATACTGGTAACACGCCTGGAAAATTCCCTAGTCCGTACGAACCCTGCTGTTATATCTTTTCTTCCCAATAAAAATTTAGTTTTAAGAAATTTCTGTTTTTTTTTTCTTTTCATAATGCACTTATAGCAAGGAAACAAACATATTAATTTCAATAATTTTTAGACTTTCAGAAACCGTTTCCGATTGCTTATGGATCATTCACATAATGCTGTAGATGAAGATGCTAAACTAACATCCACTCTTGACAGAACAGAAGTAGTACTCTTCAATTTAGGCCACA